>MU006562.1:0-72092 GCA_010093795.1 Sporormia fimetaria CBS 119925
CGAGCCAAGACCTGCCCTCGACGCCCTCGAGCGATGGCACGCCCTCGAGCAATGGCAGCGATGGCACGCCCTCGAGCGATGGCACACTTTCCTACGTAGTATATAGACCTCACAACGAGCCCTTATGGATTGTTGTGTTCAACCTCAGTCAAGTACTTCTACAGTACACTTGGTTTTCAATCCACGATATCCTTTTCAGAAAGTCTACTCTTTACTGTCTTGATATCACCACCGTGCAAAGAACCCTGGCGCTCATCACCGAGAACCAACCGAGATCCATACACGGTACTTCCATACCCGCTGGACCTTCACAACCTTGTCCCTAGACCGCGTAGCTTAGCTTACAGTTGTAGATTTTGCCTTTCCTACTATTGTAGTCTTTACGGATCTTAGCTTCTTCTTGTGAAGATCCAGCGGGTATGGAAGTACCGTGTATGGGTCTCGGTTGGTTCTCGGGGATGAGCGTCAGGGTTCCTTGCACGGGTGGTGATATCAAGACAGTAAAGAGTAGACTTTCTGAAAAGGATACCGTGGATTGAAAACAAAGGGAACGGAGAAGGAACTGAACGAAGTTGAACACGACGAGCTGTAGGAGCTCATCGTCTACTACTATATACTTGAAGTCTCAATCCTATGCTCAGGTTGCTCGGTCCTTTGCTAGGGTTGACTCCACTGAGCATACTGAGCATTGTTGCTTTCTCAATTCTATGCTCAGGTTGCTCGGTCCTTTTGTAACGGTTTGTAAAGAAAGGATGTCACGTGTATCATGTGGACTACATGTGCTGACTCGATACTGAGTACTCGACTCAGAGAAGCACCATCTACCCCGCAATTGGATGATGGAGGGACAATCCCCACTAGCTCTTCAGATGGACAACGAACGAGAGCAGCAGAGACAGGACAGAACACAATTGAATACTTGCATTCCCATCTGTTCCGCGACAGGACTCGTACTGTCGTGTTGAGAGTGTAGCAAAGGCACTCTATGCCAACGTGACTTTAAGGGCGTGCACCCCATCACAAAGAGCATTCTCATAGCCTACCACTCCTCCCCATGCCCGGAACGTACGCTACGCCCGTACATCCACCCCCCTCCTCAAACCCCACCCCCAACATTCTCTCAACAACCCACTGCGCCGTCAGCATATGCAAACTCCCCTCCCTCAGCTTCCCATTCTTCTTTCCTTCCCCATTGCCCTCTCCTCCCATGCCCCCGAACACCTCGCTCCGCCCCTCCGCCAGTACCTGAAAGACTACTATCTGATCCCGCAGATACTCATCTACACAGCCTCCGCTCCGCAATTCTTTTACCAGATCAACAACCACCTTACGCACCAGACGCTTAGGCACTGCCTCCTCAGCGGTAGCGTTCTTGAAGCCGCCGTCGTAGAGCCAGTCGCGACCTAGGCGCATGCCGGTTGAAGTTGTAGCGACGAGGAGGAGGTAGTAACGCTTCTTTTGCTCAGAGTCCTCAAAGGTTATGTCGATGTGCGGCTCCTCGGGTTGTTCTTTAGCCTCGGAGGGGAAGATGTGCGCGTGGTACCGATGGAGCATGTCCTCCAGGGCGTCGCGTATCCTGTTTTCGGATTCTGCCGGCGCAATGATAGTAGCGCGGATGCTGGTTACGGCGCCTCTGTCAACCAGCTGGAAAGCTTGAAGTGGGCTGCTTAATGGAGTGATCTCGTACTCGACTTCACCCAGGGCGCCGGACGACCAACCGCGTTTGATGAGGCGTGAGTTGAATTTGATGCCGATGTGGGCGAGCATGGGAGCGAGAACTTGCTCGACGTAGTCGTAGGATGGCGAGTTAGACACGTTAGTGCCGCCGGTGATGCGTAGGGTGCGTGGCTGCTGTAGTTCGTTTAGTGTCGCATCCGAATTTGATGTTGAGAGAGTGGAGAAGAGTATGTATGGGAGTACGGCCTGCAGGACGAGATTGACGCTGCCGGGCGTTTCTTGTTTGATCTCGATAACATTGGCCGGGGACTCCTGTGCGCTGTTCTTATCCTCTCCTCGAGCTGTTTCTGCTTTTTTGCTCCGCGCGCCCTGATCAATCTGTAATTTCGTCGTACTCTTCGCAAGCTTCGCCTTCGCACCACTCCGCTGCCCTGCACCCGCTTCCGGGCCTCTCGTCCCAGCCCTCGCAACAGTCTGAAAAGCAACGGTGTCGTCTTCCTCTTCCTCTTGCTCCTCTCCAAGGTCCTTCTCTTTACCCTCCTTCTCATCCTGATCCCGCCCATTCTCGAGTTCCATCACCTCCAATGCCGTCCCTATTTCCTCGACCTCGTCGCTTCCATCTTTATTACTCCTGTACTCCAGAAGAATCTCCCTACTTTTCAATTCCACACCGCTCATCCGCGCCCCCGCTCGCCTACCCAGCCACTCCACGCCCGTGAGGTGCTGGGCCTTCAAGCCGCAGCCGCCACTTCTCTTGCCGCGGATATTGGTGATATAAAGGGGCGTACGCGTCAGCGCGGATAGGCCGACGGCAAGGCGCAGGAGCTGGCCGCCGCCTTCCAGCGTTGTACCATCGATATGCAGGGGCTGTTTACGCATTTTGCAGTTCGAGTGTGGGATTGCTGGGTCTGGTAAGAAATCTGAGTTGATGTTGGTGGAAGAGAGAAATGGTGCGTGTTTGTGTGCGGGTAAGCGCGATTTGGTGACCTCGAAAGAGGGAAGATTTCGGGTCCTTAGATGCGATGGATACGCGTTCTTAACCCAGGGTTGCGATTCACTTTTCAAGAAGAAGTGGTTGCGTCGCCAGTTGTGAGCGACTGTGAGCAAGGTCGAGTCATCCTGGAAAGTGGCTGTGCAGGTCGTCGCTTCTGCCTGGGAGATCTAGAATGCTTGCTTATTATAGAATGTCACACAATCGACATCACGCACCATGAGTATCTTCTAAGGTAGGTTCACTCCGCGGTGGCGTCGCTAGTAACAAACTTGAAATTGAGTGCCAGTTTCACATGCGCGGGCGGAGTATTAACGGAATCTTGGCAAGGCTGAGGCGCTCCTGCAGGGTCCAATCGTTGTTGTCTCGACTGTTGAATGGGTGTCGTGGGATTCTTGGGCAGTGTCTGCTAATCAGTGTGCAAAACCATATCATCCGCCCCTATGCCCTGTTCCTGCTCAGGCATTCTCCGTTCCCACTCGAGCGTTCTCTGCCTTATCGCTGCGTCCTCTTGTCCTCTGCGTCGTCGATGCCTCAGCTGAGCCTCTCTAACCCATTCCTTCAAATCAACCGTCAGGAGGCCCTGGCTATCAATGATGCCTTGTTCCTTGTATGCTTCCACCCGTCTTAGAATCTCCGTACTGTCGGCCAAATTCTTTTCCGGTTCCGCAAGCACCGGAGCTCGGCCCAATGCCGTTTGATCAACGTGTAAAGGACGAAGTAGTTGGTATTACATGGTGGTAGACAGCACGGCGTTCGTAGTTCTTCATCTCGTGCTGTCTCCAGCGCCTCGGCTTCCATCATCTCCCAACACCGTCGCTCGAAGGCCCTTTGAGAGGTTGAGCAAGCTCAGGCATTTCTTTTCTGACGATCTCCACGTAGTCGCTCAGCTTAGCGAGCTCGAGACCTTCTTCGTCCCACGTGAGCTTTGCTTCATGCGCTGTCATGGTTGTCCATTTTGAATAGGGAATCGGTTGTCCAGGATCTGCCGCCGTCGGCCATGCCTCCCGAAGCCATGGCATCTCTCGTAGAAGCAGCTTCTGGAAGTAAGTAACAGGCAATTTGGAAAACACTCGTGAGGTGAGTCGAAGAGATGCGATGTCTCTGGATGGCAGGTAATCGAAGATCTCGTATTGGAGTTCCACCGGCAACAGCCCGAAGGGATCGTAAGCTCCTCCACCAGTTCCCGGACCGAGAACACGGAAGGCCCGCTGATGGGGCGAAAAGTCCGAAGACCGGTCAAGTGCTGCTTCTAGAATATCATCCAATTTAGACATAAAAAGAAGGTTTGCAACCAGATATTCGGTGCCGTTTCGATGGCACCACCATTGCTCCATGCAATGCCTTAGATTGGGATCACGAGGAAAGTGGTAAAACAAATTGTAATGGGCCTCCAGAGACCAAAAGCTAGAGAGAGAATTGACGTTAACCTTCCCATGAGGCCGCAGTGTCGCGCGCTTGTAGACCTCGAGACAAGCAGGATGAAAGGGCATAGCGTATTCGTAAATAGCGTTCTCGTCCCACATGACATACTCTGCGTCAGCCGCATCGCAACCGTGGCGTGGAGGTGTCATTTCCGGATTACCGTAGTCGCGGGAAGGCATATGGTCGGTCAATCCGCTTAGGAAGAAGTCGCCATCCTTTTCGAACTCCTCATCGTCGGGGAGGGGCTCAAAAGTGCCGTTCCTGGGTTTCCAGACAAGGCATTGGGCTGTCTGGCAGAAGCGCATCTCCTTGACGCTGATCTCATGGCCAGAGTAGCCATTGTCGTCTTTGCATCCTAGACTGGCGATGTGTTCATACTTGGGGCCACTGTCGTCATAAGGGTCGCGGTCGATCTCATCCGAAGGGCGAGGAGCGAAGGTATCATCTGGATTGGTGGCGTCCAAATACTGCTGAAGCTGTTGTACCTCAAGACGCCTATACCAGGCGGGAAGGTGCGAGTCATTGCGGTTATATTCGTGGGGCCTCTCGTCTTCCGGTTTCTTGTAGGTTTTCACCCAGAATTTTCGGAACCGCTCACGATCTAAGGATTCGTCCTCGTCTGGGTCGACACAGTCAATGTCAACGGACTCGTCGTTGTTCCCGTCGTCCGAGATATATTCAAGCGGTTCATCTTCCTCTTCACAGTCTGTGGCTGGATTCCAGTCCGCATCGTCGTCGTCGTCGTCTTCATCGTCGTCTTTGTGAGGGTCGTCATCACATTGCTTGTCCTTTCAGAAGGCAACCATACACGCAGTCTCCGGCGGGCAACTTTGATTGAACTCGCCATTGTGTTCAACGAAACTGTTTGGATAAGTTGTCGGGAGTGCCCATGGCGCCCAAGCCGCATTGCGAGGTTCCTGTGCCGTTCGAATCCGACCGATTTTGAAGCTCACGCCACATATATGGCATAGTACCTGTTCGCGCGGTCAACTGTCTGTGGCACATGATTCGACTAGTCGTTCTGCATACTTTGGAGTATCCCATGAGGGGGAAGCTGGTAGAAGTGAAACTCAATGCGACCACGAGTGTTACGTTTTGTAACTCGTGTACCTAACCCCAATTGGAAGTCAGGAGACTGCACTAAGCGCATTTAGAATAGCGGCCCGGTACGGCCTTATATCGCAGGATCTTGCTTCAAGTTCTTAGCAACTATCATTCAAGCCGCGTTTACAGACTGGCCGATTTTGGTAGAGTCCTACTATCCAGGCTCCCGGCTACCTCGTCAACCAATGTGCCGATGATGACCGTAATCATATCTACCCCGTCTCGGGATTGTTCAGCAGCGGGGTATCTGGTTTAGTTGAGGCTAAAACTTAGCTCACTACTTGTGCAAAGCCTAGAGCCCGCACCTACTCGATGGACTACTTCGAACCGTTCCTACCCTACGATAGGTCCCCGGTATCGCTGCGTAAACGAAGCAGAACACGGCCCTAGAGCAAGAAATATTACCGCCACGAAAACCGCTACACGATCCGCCCAAACCCTGTCGACCGCAGACAACCTTGGCATACGCCATGCCTCGCTGGCACCCTATGCTCCAGTACGAACGGAAGCGTACCGCGAAACCACGGTACGACCCTCGTAGAATCGTCGAACGCAAAGCTGCCAAAGCCGCAAAGAGGAAGCAGCGCGAGCAACCCGTTACACCCAGAACCGACACCTGCCAAATCGCTGTCTCCCCGTCCTCCACGACAGCCGCAGACCTCGAAGCTCCGAGGCTTCTCGGGACGAATACAGATGGAGCTCCAGATGTTGCTAGTAGGAGCGGGGATGGAAGTCAAGATTCGATTGGGGTAGATATTGTAATGCCGAAGACCTTAGAAACAAATATAGGCGTAGCGGCAGCGATACTGGACGTCGCTGGGGACTCGAGCGAGGGGCAAGGAATAGGAGTTGCAAAAGGCACGGAGAACGCGGCTGAAAGTAGGGGAACAGAAGGAAAGTCAAAGACGAAGAGAATAAGGGAAGCTGGTACTGCTGAGAATGGGCACAGGCTGAGCGCACACCCTACCAGCGGTAGAATGCCACTATTAAGCGCGTTCCAGGCAGCAAGGAGAAGACGAGAGGCGCTGAAAGTATGACGAGGTCTTCTGTGAGCCTTGCTTTTACCCTCTCGGCACTGAGAAACGTGCTAGCATAGTGCTTGTCTTGCACAGGCCCCAAAAACCTGGAAATGGTAACCCCCAAGGATTCACAAACGTGGTCGTATTGACAGGCTATCAGAATATTCAGCGGCCTGTTCCGTTAAGAAGCAACAGCCTAGAATTGCAGTGAGATGGAACCATCAAAAAAACTGAAGAGGAAGAATGCCAAGTGTCCTAGCTGTCAGTGCCCTGGGCCCGGACGTGCTTTGGAAACTACGGACAACGTTGTAGATTGCTTTCGCGTACGGGCAAGATGGAAACGCGGAAATGGATAAACGGTTCATGTTTACATCCATGTCGCTGTTACGATCACTGGCTATGAAGCGGACTTGACAGGTCACCACCCGAGCGGGTAACGCCAGATGGGATTCTGCACCACGTAAACACGTGACCTACCATCGAGCCAAGACCTGCTCTCGACACCCTCGAGCGATGGCACGCCCTCGAGCAATGACAGCGATGGCACGCCCTCGGGCGATGGCATGCTTTTCTACGTAGTATATAGACCTCACAACAAACCCTTATGGATTGTTGTGTTCAACTTCAATCAAGTACTTCCTTAGTACACTTGGTTTTCAATCCACGATATCTTTTTCAGAAAGTCTACTCTTTACTGTCTTGATATCACCACCCGTGCAAAGAACCCTGACGCTCATCCCCGAGAACCAACCGAGATCCATACACGGTACTTCCATACCCGCTGGACCTTCACAGTCGCGTCGCATCCCCGATGGAGATCGGTCATTTCGGACGAGCTAGAATGACGGAATTATGACGAAGAAGACGGTATATGGCGCGGGCGAGATTGAAGAAGTTCAGGTACAATGGTGAGACTGAACAGCGAATGCTTTTGCGATCGCAGAATTTGTTACGGACCCTTTCCTCACACCAATTGTCACAGTGCAAGACACGTGTCCTGTCTCTCGGAAACGAGCATCCAGTCGAATTCGCCGCTTTTGTACCCTTATACTTTTGAATCCAATTGACTCAAGAAAACTTCATTCGTATACGCGAGACCTTTCAGCGCACCCAAGAGACGATACCTCGTCGCGGAGTTTTTCTTCACTTCCCCGCGCATAAGGCGCATTTGCACTTCCTCCCAAGCCTGAGATACAGCCGTTCCGATCTTGATCTCAACTTGACCGCTCAAAGGCGGTTCACCGGCCCCTTGAAAAAGTGTCTGCCATCGAAATACGACTGTTCGAAGTGTGGGTGCCGCATACACTGTTCTCTTCAGCGACCTAGAGGCGCCAGGCTTCTGACCACTGCTGTGGGGATTGGGGGGCATTGTTTTACTCGTCGTGATGTTGATGACGGTTGCTTCGAATTTTTGTTCCATTACATGGCATACTTTGGCGATGTCGCTGGGCAGTAATACTCCAATACGGACCGAGGCCAAGTCCGCCAGCCCTGAGTAGTCTGCTACCTTCTCTCCTCGTCCTATCCATCTCCTAAAGTCTTTGTCGTTTCTCAGCATCGTCAGTCGGTCTTTCGAGTGATTGGGGTTCCAGGTTCGCCAGTGCAAAGCTGCGCCGACGTCTAGCTCTTCAAGTATTACCTCGCATAGGTCCCTTGTTTGTCGCGCTAATTTCCTGTAGTTTTCTGAATTGTAGACGTTGAGAAATGCTTCGACTTTGTCGTTGATCTCTGAATCGAGGTCGCGCTCGAACTGTTCGTTCAATGCTGAGATATCTTCATCTGCAAATCTAAGGAAGTATGCCCTGTCATGTTCGAAGACCAGTCGAGAGAGTGCCACGTGAGTGTAATATTCATGTCCCTGGCCAAGTGTCTCCTTCGCTCCATTCGCATCTGGGCTATCGCACTTGATCGTATCAATATCTGAGTGGGTTGCCATTTTCGTTGACGACTCTTGAATTTTGGGAAGAAAAGTAGATAGCTCGACCGGAAGCTCGAACGCGAAAAAAGCCGGGTGCAGTCTTTTGCCTCACACGCGAACAGTATCGCGAGACTGGAGTCTTTGAATACGCGCACACAGGTTACAAGAAGTGTTAGGTCGCCATGCAGTGTGGCCATATATACGCATCGTACCTACGCCTTGTGCGAAAGCGCAACCGTGGCTGGAGCGCGCCCGTAGAGAAAGCCAGTTGTTCACGGTTGCGCCTCGAACTAAGCGCCTGCGAGAGATGGGACGCTATTAAATGACAATGGGTGAATAGCAACTGCAAGGCTGGAAGATATTCTCTTGAGGCGTGAGCGCTGGTGGTAGAGACGCGTGTTAAAATGTGCTGGAGTTGAAGGCGGGGCATCAAGGGCGTGTATATCCTAGAATGCATATGCGCAGGAGACATCATGAACGACCGGTACGGCCGCGTGCCAACATCATGCTATCGCAAATCAATTCATAAGAGGGTCGTAATAATATTCATACAATAATGTAGCCCGGCATTCCTGTGCTCTATATGTATTTACATCTTCGTGGCCGGCGCGTCACCCGTATCGTGGATCGCATTGGGAAGCGCTCGCTCGACGCTCTCGGGAACGGCCTTTTGGATGGGCTTCGGCACATATGATGCGTTGCCATCGTCCTTTGCATGAGTCTTGCTCGATCCGGTGTCATGTAACTGATTACATCAATATTCATGTGACAATACTGGTGATTATTTGCTTACGGAATCCGGCAGTGCCTCCTCGACACCCTTTGGTACGGCTTCCTGGACCTTATGGGGCACCTTGGAGTCTCCCGTCGCGTGCGATTTGCCTTGACCGTACTCGTTCGTATTCTGCATGGTGGCGGATGTTGTGGAAAGCGGGCGAAGTGAGATGTTGGTCGTGCAAGGGACGGACCGGGTGATGAGGCGGGGTGTGATTCTGAACATGGTGAATGAATGCTTGATGAGGTGATGGAGTTGCTGATGAGTTTGTTACGTGCAGAAAGGCTCGACGGTGTTTATAAGGGATAGATAAATCATCAGCGATAGTACGGGACGGGCGTTGACGTCGCCATCGTGTTGCGCCACTCGGTCTTTGCGGAGTAAAGCAACGACAGGTACCTACTACATCATGATGATCGTACTTCCCATGGGAATCTGTGCTCACACATGGCATTCTTTGGGTTGGTGTTAGCACCCGGGTACTTAGATCCCGTGCCGGCGAGATCTAGACGAACAGTCAGGGTCTTTCCGATCGGTAGAGGTGAGATGACGTTGGTTATATGCGGTCGCATGAATGCAGATGGCGCTTATCTGCTTTCGTAACTCGATTATGTTCTCTGTGGATGAGGAATAGACTAGGTAGCTATGGTCTGTTGTTACGCGAATTGAGCATGGCGCAGCGGAGTGCCTTGCGAAATCGTGGAGCATCAGGAGAAACAAAAGTCGTGATGTCATAGAGCGATGCTGTAGGAACTGTGTTCATAGCTACGCCCCCAGTTAAGCGCCTGTGAGGAAGAGAAAGGGCCAAAGAAGACGTGCAAGGTAAGCGAAATATATTTGGAGTGGGAAGAGTGCGCAAGGATAGTGGGAGGTCATGATCGCGCGCTGTACTCGGGCACTGGTGATTGAGGTAGGAGGTGGGGTGGTCGTATATATCAGAACGCGTATGTTTCTATCGGCATGCTGTGTACTCAGGCGCGTTGGGGTACACTATGTCATGAAAAGACATCGCAAGTTGAAAAGTTACGGATCAAAATTTGGATATATGCTTGTATTTTACTCGACTATCCGAATCACAGGTGCTCGCCGTCTCCAGGTGTAGGATATCTCGCGCATAGGGCGGGAACTGCATCGTAAAAGACAACAATGTAAAAGAGATGACGGCCTAAAGCCAACAACGCAGCCAGTCGCAAGTGCAATACGAAAGATACCATGATGATTCTCCCAGTCGTAAACACAATGAAAAAACAAGTCAGCAGGAATCTTGCATCACACGTTGCAGTTCAAGAATCCGGTCGCTGAATACCGCCCGACTCACGCTCGCAAATCATCCCCCGAGTCCTATACCCACGCTCGCAACCCTAAGCCTTCGCTTTCTTCTTGGGCTTGACCGTCCACGGGTCGGCCCGCTTGCGCTTTTTCCGAGGGGCTTTGACATCCTCGATGCGCCGCCACACGTATTGCGGGGCGGCCGCGTCGTAAGTGCGCTTCCACGCCGGTGTCAACAGGTCCTTTGCGAGGATAGGGTTGAGCGGACAGAGAGGAGTCTTGATGTTTAGGCGACGGAATGGGAGGTCGTCCGCCTCTATTTCAAACATCATTTTGTAGACCTCCTCATTGAGTGTCTCCTCGAGGAGCCGCTTGCAGAAGGGTTCCGAGCCGGCGCTCTCAGCATGGGGTTGGTTGGCCAGAACTGTGTTGACCCCTTTCCCGCGTGTGTACACCAAGGTTCCACTTCCAGGGTCAACGACTCGACGTAGTCTGGCTGCATGATGAACACAGTCTCCAGAAGGGATTCAATGGTTTCGGCGACATACAAGCTGATCGCGTGGAGGTGGTCGGCCCTATTGGCGTGATCGTGGCCGCTATAGTTAAGAACTATGCGCGGGTTAGCCAGCTCCTTCAGGGACTGAGGTTTGAAGTCGAGGACGATCAACTAACTCTCCGGGGAACCGCAACAGGGCCACATCCCTTCCCGCCACTCTGGTTCGATGAGGAACGCCCACTCATGGATGCCCACCTCCTCAACAACTCGTGCAACAACATCACGCTCGACATCTCCTTCGGCGTCTGGTCCAGCCTCGCGCAGACGTTTCATTACGTTGAGTGGGAAGTGCTCATACAGATACTGCTGCAGACCACAAGGGAGATCGCCGAGGAAGAAGGAGTGATCCGTGACCGTAGCTTCGATAGGCGTATCCACGTTCGCGGTGGGAGACTGGTTTCCGTCTGGAGACTGGTTTGCGTCTGGAAACTCGTCCGCGTTGAGCAACTCATCCACATTAGAAGACTCGCCCACGTTGGGAGACTCGTGCTCGTTAGGAGACTCCTTCGGTTGGGAAGGGATGTTCTGGGGTGCTGCCGCGGCTTTGCGTTTGGGACGAGCCATGTTGTGAGAAAAAGAGCCGTTGATTGAGGATTTAGACTGCTGTCAGATGATTGTGGATGATTTCTGGTTCTTGGATGCCGATGAATCTGATGCGGGTTGGTGCGGTGGTATACAGGCCCTGGTGGGAAGTTTATATAGTAGGTGAGTAGAAAGTCCCCTTGCGATGTGGTCGAATTGTCCACAGAGAACTCTGCTTCACTGTAGCTGCAGACATCTTCAATTCACGGCCACGGAGTGCCCATAAACCGTCCACAATGCACTGTGTACGAACAATCACCGTGAGTGGAAGATCAATACGAGCCGCAGTGTATCCTGATCATGGTTATTTTAGGTACTGCCAACTTATTGAGAAGCTTTTCTGGCCGCTTCCGTTGTTGTTGGGTACGTTGTAGAGACGCTGGTGCATGTGAGCCCGGTTCCGCACTTTTCTGGTACCTTCACCATTTGAAAACTTACCATCTGCAAGAGTATCTTGGGTGAGGCACGAACCGAGGTGTCTACGACCCCCAGAGACTGTTCAGGGGAAGAGAGAGAAGTCGCGGCAAGTGATCCCGAGGATCGGACTCGCGGGTGGTGAATTTAGCATGTTGTAATTTCATAACATGCTAAGTTATCGTAGGCTGCTCTCTTAGTTTCAGCTGTATGAGACAGAAAGCATCAATGTGCATGTTCTGTACCGAAGTGGGCTGTTTGTGGCAGCCATAGACCCTCGCATGGGTCTCCATTGTCCAGAGACAATGTATTGGGGGACCAGAAGAGTTTTGTGTGTGTGTGTCTGCATTGTGCAGGAGTTACGTTGGTTGGTTTGGTGCAGTAGTTGTTGAGACTGTATGACGACATCGCGTTGTATGGCAGGAAGCTGCGCTTTCCGCACAACCACCAAGCCCATGATAAACATCATACATCCACGTTCTTTCAGTCGTGGAAACAAAAGCAAACAGGCGCAGGGTGTCTCCCGCGCTCGATCAAGCATGCCGCAGTGCAAGCAGCGCTGCAGGAACCCTTAGCCCACAAAGTCTCAAAGCCGGCAAGACCCGGAGCTTATAGCCGGATGTGTGATCACGCTTGATCATTTCGTTCCGGTGCTCTCATGCTTTTTGCAAGTTGCATAGCTGGGCATTTGTGAACGCTCTCGTGGTGCGCTTATTTGTTGCGAGTGTGCACATAATGAGCAAGTATGCTCTCAGGCTCGTCGCGTCATCGGGGAATGGGGGCATGTATTCGGGCAAGAGGTAGCCAAAGCGGTATTCAAGAGATTCAGTTTATGCTCGCCTTTCATTGGCGATGCTGGGGTGTTCTGTTATCATGCGTCAGCAATAGTCAAACGTAACTCATGCTGAGCAGAACTCACCGAGGGCGCCATCAGCCTGCGAAAAACTCCCGGCCGCGTCGTATTCGCGGGGGCTCTTGTGCATGATGGAAGTTGTACAAATCAAACCCGGTCATGCTCGAGGAAGCCCTCATGAGCTTCAATTTCTCATCCACCTCAACCCCAATCACTTCTATCACCGTCCGGGCAACGGGAATATGCTCATTGCCTGCTTCGGCAACTTTTCGCTCCTTGGTCCGGACTGCAGTACCGGTCGTGTCGTTGATTGGGTTGACTTCGCCATACGCTTGCTTATTGTCCCCGTCTGCTTCGGCAAATTTGCGTTTCTTGGTTGGGCCTGCAGTCTTTGCCGTTTCGTTGATTGCGTTGGCTTTTCCATACGCTTGCTCGTTGCGGTTGGCTGCTCCTTCCCCTCATTATTGAGGCTCCTGAACATTCCCTTCTGTCATATCTTGATCATTTTCGTAATAATCAGCAGGCAGGGCGAGCAGATCCTTCACCCATCCAACGATGTCCTGCTTCTCAAGCAGCACCTTATGCCAGAAAAAATGGTCGGTTCCAGCGCTACTCCAGCTTGTTTCAACCTTTATATGACCCTCGGGGCTAGCCCACGTGCCAGGCTCATACAGGCCGTGTTGCCGTTTGAAAGATGCTTGGTGGCGGCCAGGCCCATTCGATAGCGCGAGGTAGTCAAATGGGCCAGAAGACACCTGGGCTAACTCCATGAACTCAACACCGTGGTCCGTTCGTCTACTTTTGGGTGCCCTTACAGGCATCCCGGCATTGTGGCTTTGACGATTTTGTGGATTCTGGCCGTCCGCGCCCCAATACCAGTCCGGCACTCGGGCTTCCAATTTCATATATAGCACCAAGGCAAATGTGGCACTGTGCTTCGCCCACGGAAACCTGGGCACAATTGACCCATCGCAGAACCTCTCCGTGAACCAAGCTGTCTCCCTCTCGACCATGGCCTGCAGTATAGGGCCGTAATCCGCGTACTCCACCTTGGCTTCAATCCAGCAATCCGGGCCCTCATCTTGCGACGGTATGCCTGCGCCATGCTGGGCAGATACGACTCGCTTTCGCTTCCTGCCTGCAGCATCTCCTCTAATGAGAGCACTGTGGCCCCTGGGGTCGGATTTCCTGCTTGCGACGATTCCGCCGCGCTGGGCAACTTTTTGCTGATAGTCCAGGACGTCGCCGAGGACGCGGCAGAAACGACAATAGGGGCATACCTCGTCCGTGTAGTTGCGATGAGCTGGATGAACTAAAAGGGTCAGTTGACTGGCATCAGTGACATGGTCCTTCACTTACTTGCGTGTCCGCAGTCTCGGGCGAACATGAACGGGTAAGATTTGCCGCCATTCTTGAATCGCGCACGTTTGATACGCGTCTGTTGAGATAAATTGGAGGAGAAAAGTGTAGACGTGTGCTTGACCTCAGTCAGCACCGCCGGTCCTCTGTTGTAGTTCGCATTCCGAGCAGCTGCAGTCCTCGGATGCACATTCGAGCGAACATGACGTGCTGGGTTGGTTGCGACATCCACGGCTGGAGGGCCTGCAACTACAGTCCGACTGAACAGTCCACGAATTGATTTAGGCACAAGTGTAGGGCGAACCAGTGACTTGGCCGCTTCAAGGAGACTGCGAGCAGGAGCGAAGTATATCGTGGGCAGATGATTATGGATGTATGTTTGGTTTGTGTGGGAGAGAAGGTTCTGTGCAGGCGGATGAGCCTGTGTTAAGAAGGTATCGCCAAGATGGTGGGCCAAGCTTGCTAGGCTGCAATGGGTCGATCGGGGTGAAAGGACCATCTCGTGCGGGAAAGCCTTGCTCTGGTTTACTGGGCAACGAACACACTAAGCTTTCCCGATGGCCATTTCGGGACCTTCATTGGGGATTCTTCATTGCAAGTCATGGAAGGCGTTCTGTATATTTGTTGTGGTTCATGCTGGGACACACCATCACTTCACGTGGTTGATGTAATCGTCACTGGAAGGAAAATCTTCAACATGCAAATGGACTCAGAAGAATGCAAAGAAAACTTTTCTGTTATACGTCAAAACGTTCGGCTCTGAATGTCAAAGATTGTATGTGTCAACAGATTTTTTGGTATACATAAGTGGGGTTTATAGCCGCAGCGACAGAAGAAACACTATGCCCTGACAAAAGATTTCCAACTTAGCCCTCCTGCCGCAACCGGGAAGCCAACACAAGGACAAGAAAACACGACCGGCGACTTCCAAGGAAAACAGAACGTAAGGAAACACCGCGGAAGCGGACGGCAAGATTAGTCAACGGGCTCAAGCAGCCAGGGAATCTCGGTGCGCAGATAGTCCTCAGCAACGGGCCAACCCTTCCCAAGGCGCTCAAAGAAAGTATGCAGCTTACACTTAGGAAATCCAGAGAGTTCCCAAACAACCTTCTCGACGAAATTCGTAATCTTAAACTCGCCGCACAGGCACGCATAAAGCGTTTGGTAGATATGCGACCTAAATGTGTAGCGTGCGTCAACACAGCCTGTCTCTTCCATGGCATCGATAAAGATCTGGCGATATTGGCCCATCTCCCATGGCAGAAGAGGCGAGCGATCAAAGTCGTAGTCGAGCCAGTCGAGGCAGAGGAACTGCGGGATGGCTGCAGCGCCAATGGATCGTGGGACGGCAATGCATCCTTCCCAATCGATGAGACTAACGACTTTGCCGGTTTCATTGACCGTGATGTTCTGCAGACCTAGATCTGGGTGGCGGAGGATAAATGTTTCCTGTTCCCCTTCGTCGTCTGGATGCTCTTTGGAGGTTGTGAACGGAGAAATAGAAAGTATGATGTTCATGATCTTGTGCAGACCACGCACCAGGTCGTCTTCTTCGTCGTTCTCATCCTCTTTGTTCGTGTAGCGAGAGGATATAGCTTCTTGCAACGGGGTGACAAAGTATTCAGCAGTGGAGCCGACCGGATCCCGACGTTTGGTTGGAAAGTAATTGGATGGCGTGTGCCATTCGAAGTCGTGCGTAACCGGGTATAAGTTTTTGCTCTCGTCCACAACGTTGGAGAAGTCCGGCGCACCAATACCGGTGAACTTAAGTTTCGAGAGTTCGGCGAGTACTCCAGCCAGGGAGCGAAGGAAGGCAATCCGCTGAGTCCTAAGCTGTTGCGAAGGCTCCTTTAGCTCATCTTTGTCCGTCATCGACGTCCAAAACATGTGGGCCGGGAATCCGCAGACGAACTCCATCAAGATGTAGGGAGCGCCGAGGGCGTTGTGAGGGCTGTCGTCATAAGCGTAAATCTTGGGGACCGGGACGCCGGTCTTCTGGCGAAGGAAGGTCATTGTGTTTACTTCGGAACGATGCATGTATGCATCTTCATCGGTCCAAGAGCTGGCGTGAAAGGGTATTTTCAAGACGTACTTGGCAGTCGTCTCGTCCTTGTGTTTTATCACAATAGCTCGATTGAAGGAACCAGGCCGGTTCTGAGTAACCTGCACAGGTACAAGGGTGCCTGATAATTGCTGTTTGCACAGTAGCTCCGACACAAACTCCTCGATCACGGCATCGGGGATGGCAGATATCGCCTCCTCGTCCCGTCGGTCGTGTGGGTTGCCCTCTTCGGAACCGTCGTCTGACGATGCAACGGAGGTTTCTGAGGTCTTCCGGATTGTTGAAGCTGTGGTACAAGGTGTGGAGTGTCGTGAGTCTGGATGCGATGTTGAACATTTGCTGCGGATTGAGGTCTTGCTGTCCGGCGATTTGGTCCCCGATGAGTCGCTGCCTGAGGATTCGGTGTCTGAAGACTTTGTCTCCAATGATTTGATGCTCTCCAAATAGGTGTTAGGTGTGTCGATAGACGGTGCCTTGGTGTCTGGCGACTGGTCTGCCGACTTGTCCGAGAAGTCGGTGTCCAATGACTTCGTCTCCGAAGTCCACGACTTCTCAGACATTGCCTTAGATTCTATCGGCGTATTATCCGATGAGCTGACGGTGGTAGCAGCGGTATCCGAGGACTCGAGTGTTTCGGTTGCTGTGGTCGTCGCCTCAGCCATCTGCGCAGGTGCCTCGCGGCTCCCTGCCGCGTCCATATCCTTTGTTGAATCAGTGGAGGATATAGCGGACGTTGTCGAGGGAGGTGGGAGCAGAACCTCCGATGGGCCCGGCAGCCCGTCCCAGTCATAGAGCGACGGTGGCGACTTCAGCTCAAGGAGCTGCCCGGAGATGATAAGAATGGTCGGTTCTGGGAACGCGGCCTGTTCATGCGGGGTAGGCTTGCGAGGAAGTATCTTGTCGTGGATGCGCTGAAAGAGGCGCTTGAGCCGATGGCCACTATTCTCGCGGTCGGGGTTCACAGGCGGAGTGACCGGCGGTTGCTTAAGAAGGCGACGTCCGCGATAGACTCGATGGGCAAGTCCATCGAACTTTTGGAGAAGTGTGGGCATCCTTAGATTTCGGCTTGCGGTTTGGCGGTGGTGATCCTGCGTGCGTTGTAGCTGTGGGTGTCAAAGGCTTGGCCGTGGACAGAATTAGAAGAAGGGGAGGGGAAAAACATTGCTTTATACCTGCAACCGAGGACCGAGTAAAAACGGTGTCCATTCACTACATTGTGTAATTTCTTTCACTCGTGCTTGGCGGACCGTGCACAATGGCGTCCCAACACCACGTTGACTCTGCCACACCACCTGCACCCGCGTAACGGCTTTTGAACCTGTACAACGTTAGTTGTGATAACACATTGCATCATCATGAACGCATATAAAATCTGCCTGGTGATAATCTTCCAGAACCAAAACAACCAAGTCCGATCACCTACCCTCAGCGGGTACACTGAATATCTTCACCACTTTGACACTACTGCAACACTTCTCTCAACAAGATGATACCTTGGCAAGAGATCTTCGGCAAAGAGTGTTGGGCGAACTTCTGGCCCCAAGTGGACAACATCCGCACAGGGCGCGGCCACGGCCATCATTGCTCGTAAACGACCAACGGAGAAGTCTTGCTACGAGCGGCCCCACCAAGCATTCTCTGCGGTCAAGGTCCGTCGCGGGGATGAGTGGGTGCGCTGCGGGTAGCGCTTCACGCTTCGGTCACAAGGATGCGGACGCCATCCCAAGGCGTATGGCTACAACAAAGCCTTCGAGAAGACTCTCAAGTCTGGAAAGTGGGCTGACAATTCAGACTTCGAACAGCGCGATGAGCATGATGTCGATGATGATGAGAAGCCGACGAGAGAAGAGTCTGTAGCAAGCGACTCCGAAGGTATCAGGACTGGTGCCGAGATCGAAGACGAGATCAGCACCGCGACGGAGAGCGCTGTTGAAGAATCCGGAGGTGAGTCCACCTTTGACCCAAGGATGGTGCACGAGTATTACACGCAGAAGAAGGCGGCTCTCAAGTGGCAGACCGCGAACCGGAAACAGGCCAAGAACCAGACCCAGGTCAAGAAGGAGGTCGACTCCGACAAGGAAAACAAGACGACCTTGACCGCCGTAACTGGAATGAAGCGAAAGGAAAACTGGAACCCGAACCCGAACAAAGACAAGAAGGACAAACGCGGCAACGGCGGCAACGGCGGCAACGGCTCGAATATAGTTGTCTAAGAGGCAGTGTTGAGAACCACATCGAGGTCCGTGACCATGCCGACGACGACTCACCTTAGTGAGCTTAACCCGGAGGACATCAATGAGAGGTTTGTAACCTACCTGTAGCCTCTTAACTATAGAATATTCTTAGCTTGGTAGTGTCCCTTCAGATCAGACGAACAGCTTCTTGTGTTGCCATGATAAGCCACACATAGATGGATAGCTTGAATAGGTAACCTGAGATCCGAATGTAAACTTAACCTCTGTAAAGAATTTTTAGCATCCCTCCTAATGTTTCGAGTAGCGATAGATACGTGATGTGTGAAGAAATGGAAGTCGAAGTGAAAGCGGTCATTGAAGGAGTCCATCGGGATTGCTTTGAAGTTCGTGTTGCCGCTTTGTTCCCATGGCCGGAAGGTGAGTTGTCATGCATCGTGCTGATATCATCTGTACTGCCTGGACGGAGAAGACCACCCTAGGGAGCTCAAACTCGACGGCAGGTAAAGGACTGCAGTTCGCCTTAAGCCTCGTACGTATTGTTTCAAAGGTTCGAGCGCGGAGACATAATGGTAATCACTTTTCGCGAGGGTGCCTGAACATGAGGTTTTTTGGAAGTTTCCAAGGTGATCATGCAACAGGGTCGACTAACTCGATTTGGATGGGAAGAACATTGAAAGGACAGAATCTCAGCTGGAGTTCCAGAGCGCGCCCATCCAAAGACGCCCAACTCACTATGTATTTACGGCCAAATCATTGTGTGATCATGTAAGATGCACATTCATTAACATCAATACATTCTTGTCACCGTGAGCATACAAAAAGATGACAACTAAGTCTGGGCAGACGAACCACGGCATCACACTTTTCAAGAGGAGCGCATCTGACGCCAAACCACGATTTCGATCGCACGATTTTCAAGGAAATGAACTTTTTGCATTACATACTCATGCAGATGCTTATGGCATGGGCATGGGTGCACCCTGAAGCTTGAAGTAACCTGGCTGAAGCTGCTGGAAAACCTCAGTGGGGTCGTACTTCTGTGCGATGTTCAGCAGCCTGGCCTTGTTTGCAGAACCGTAGCTTTCAATAGGGTTCTGCCAGGGCGCTGCGTAGTTCATGTAGAGGTAAGGATACGACTTGCCCTTTGCAGTCGCAGCCGCCACGCTGCGGCTCCTCACTCTTTCAGCAAACTTGTGGATCCTCGAATCGTCGGCCTTGTTTGTCCAAGAAAAAGCAATAAGACAGTTCATCAACGGTCCACTTGCAGGGTCCAGGCCTAGCGGATTGCCTCCCCTCTTCTTCGTCTTCTGCAGGAGCGACTTGGTGAGGACTTGCAGCGACAGAGCTGGGACGAGGCCGGCGGCATCCGAGATTGTAGGGAGCTCCTCGTAAAAGATATCCTTCGTGATAGTGGCTAGGTCCTTGTCCAGCTTCGTCGACCAGGTTATGAACAGTTGACGGCCGGGGCTGCTGGCCCCCGACTCGTCCAAGCCGGTGGTCAGTCTTGCGAGGGTCTTGATGCCCGTGGTATCGGCAATCGTGGGAGAATTGATGGCATTGTACTCCGCCATGACGGTAGCATTGGCGACGGGGGCGACGTATTCCAGCTCAACAATGGCCAGAGCTACGTTGGGAGCTGAGAATGCGAACGACAGGATCTGGTGAGCCTTGGGGTCCTCCTCTTGCTGGCCAAGGTTGAAGTACGCGTCGATGAGTGCGGGCATCGCCTCCTGGGTGTAGATGCGTTGACCGCCCCACACTTGTCCCAACGGGAACGCCTCGAGGTTAAACTTGGTGACGAGCCCGAAGTTATTGCCTCCGCCGCGTAGCGCCCAGTAGAGATCTGCGTATTGAGTCTCACTCACGTTGATGATGATACCGGACGCAGTAACGACCTCGAACGACACAACATTATCGCATGCGAGGCCATTTGCGCTGGACGTGTACGAAATACCACCCCCGAGAGTCAAGCCACCAACTCCAACAGT
Organism: Sporormia fimetaria CBS 119925; assembly: GCA_010093795.1. Taxonomy (NCBI): domain Eukaryota; kingdom Fungi; phylum Ascomycota; class Dothideomycetes; order Pleosporales; family Sporormiaceae; genus Sporormia; species Sporormia fimetaria. Next base: position 20,188 of record MU006562.1, read on the forward strand.
CGAGACCTAAGGAAGTATCAGCTAACAAGTTCTGCGCGATCGAAAACATCGCGACCTACTCGACCTCCATTGACCGCAACCCCCTGCTTCTCGGCGAAAGTATACACGCTCAACCAAGTGTGACCCGGCTGGAAAGAGAGAACCTTTTTATCAGAAGAGATAGCAAGTGAGTTCATCTTCTCGAAACTGATCGTAATACCGCCATTGATATTGGAGCCTCCAGGCACTGGCGAGTGGCCACCGCTTTTGGCCGCAAAAGGGCAGTCCGTCAGGCGAGAGATGAGGACAGCAGTAGACACATCCAAGGCCTTTTCAGGCTTGAAGATACACTCAGGTTTGATCTCACGTTGCTGGTTGGACCAGAATGCGTTTACGAAGCTGGTGTAAGAAGACTCGGAACGCGTCTCCACTTGATCATTGCCGAAAATGATCTTCAACGAGGTGCACTTGCAGGTTGTCAGCGCCTGTTTCGATGTGGACCTAAGGAGCGTCTGTCTTACAGCAACCGAGCAACGACTGATATCGATCGTCCTCTTTGCCAGATCCGAGTCTGCCGCCAATTCCGCCAACTCAGGGATGCTGAAGACATCGACGCCATTCTTCAGCAGTGCCTCTGTCACATTGAAGTCTGAGGGCTCAAACGTGCTCTGAGCCAAGGCTGCCGAGAGCAAAGCCGCAACTGAAACAAACGACTTCATGTTGCCCTGGTCTGGTCTAACGAACGAGATCCAGGGAAGAGAGTCAAGGAGATGATAGGGGTGATGTCAAGAATCGATCAGATCTTTGTGCTCTCTTATTTATACAGGGGGTTTGCCTCCAGACTGGATAGGAGACCACCCCGAGAGCCGCGGAGGGTCATGGTATCTTGAAATCTCGCTTAGAGCGCGTTGATTCGGCCGAAGATACCTTCCTCGTCGGGCTACTAGATACGGGACTTGTTCCTCTGCACCCCATAAGATAATAACGTGCACCCCATAACTCGGGCACAGCCACCAGTCCCATCTGCCCTGCAGTGTACTAACCTGTCAAGATATAGTGTGTGCGCCATAGTAAATAAATGACGCACAATACCTATTTGCACATGCCCAGAGGTGGTGGAGGAGCGGCGGGTTTTTTGGAGATTACCTAAAGAGAAAGTGTGGGACGGTTGAGCAGTGAATCGCAGAGCGTGATTTGAAGCTGTTTCTAGTCAATATACCCGTGTTTTTCATGCCTATCGCGACTTTCCTTATTAGGTAGTCTCCAAATAACCCACCCTGACTACTCACCTCTGGGTCTTGTACCGATACACCTTGTATATCCTCGAGTTTTCCGCGTCATTTAATTACTATGGCCGATCGTACGCCTGGTGGCTCTTGGCGTGGCGGTGCATGAGTTATGGGGTGCACGTTATTATCTTATGGGGTGCAGAGGAACAACTCCCCTAGATACTACTGCATACTATCGAATCGACATGCGGTCGATAGAACGAAATTCGAAGAGTGGGCTCTGCAGAAACACGCCACTCAAGATGAGCCCCTAGTCCAGACCTCGGTTAACTCCCGAAGCTCGTGGCTCGGAACAAAAAAGTACGGACGAAACTTTATCGCCAGCAGTCGTAGATTTACTTTATAGCACGCATCGCTCACCTGCGTCTAGCGGTTAATACCTACCTTACATGCGTACCTGTGGGTATGGCAGAAGACAGCTGCAGCTGAACGTTCCCTCCATTTATACGGCAGATGAAGCCTGTGGATGGCTGTTTCAAGTCCCATTTTACTATCCCCCAGGAGTGGCAAGTGTTCCCCAGCTTCGTTTGTGATCCGCCAATAACGCGAGCAGCATTTCAAAGATACATGTTAGAAATTCAGAGCGGCTGCACTGCTCATAACGCTAGTTCTACGCGTTAGTGGCACCCCCTGGACGGTGTCCCACTAGCTTATGCCGTACATCCGTTGAGGCCTCCCCATATTTACTTCAAGCTTCTTAAGACATAAACAGCCCCTTTTTTGAATAATGTTCACAGCTGAATTTTACATATTATTTGTTATGCGCGCCCGGCCATTTTACCGTGGGAACTTGCCGTTTCCGTCATTTCGTGTAGTGTGGGGGCTGCACAGTGCCGCGGAGGCCCCTTGTACCTACCCTTTGGATGTCCCACCACCGCAGGCGGAAAACTTCGATGACTGAAAAGATAAAACTCAACACCAGTAGCAGCACGACCACGGACAAGTGCTTGTGCCGATTCGAAAATCACATTCGCGAAGGACGATGTGGCGGATTCATAACTCCGACCATATGGGTGTGGCAGGAGGCGGCGCGCAGCGAATGTTCCCCACACTCTAGCCGCTTAAATCTTGGTTGACACTTGCCCTATCTAGCAGGCCGTACGAAGATCTGGTGAGTAAGGTGGTTTTGTTCCCTCTCGAAGTGGCATCTATCCCGTTGGGGAAGACTCGAGAAAATCCCAGCATGGGACCAGTCTCACCATTTTCCTGGAACCAATCCGGACCCAACCATTGGGAAGCCATGTGGAGCCGAATAGAGGGTTTAACAGAAAGGTGTCAGACAAAACACGCCATGAGTGGAGCATGGCCGAGGCAAGGAAGAGCTGCCGATACCTGATTGAAGGTGAATAGACGCGAGGCTGTCGGAATATTACATAGAGAAGACCCTCGGAAACAACTCCACATCAATGCGACCCGTGACCTCAGCGCAGAGATTCAACTCTTCGAAATCCGGAAGCACTCGAACGCGGGACCTGGAACCCATCATGGCGGATCCCCTGGGCAAGATGGGAGAAGCTGGGGCTTCTACCTTCCAGGAAACAGTTACGCAGAGGACGTGGTACGATGTATCAGGCTTCATGGTGGCACTGCCGTCCGTTCTCATTGTCGCCCATATCGCTCTCCAGATATGGCAACGCAAAGGCCGAGAAGTGCAGGACTGGCTGCTTTACGTTGCTTATGTCTTCTTTCTCGCACAGGCGGTCTGCTATATGGTCGTCATTCCGACCGTCTACAAAATCAACAGAGTCCTTGCTAGCGCAGCTCCAATCTATGAAGAAATCCAACCGGACGGAATTTTTTATACTCGCATGTTCTTCGTCACGCTCATGTCCTTCTGGATCTCGCTCTGGACAGTTAAGCTATCACTGTTGTTTCTCTACAAGAAACTTATGGACCGATTGCCGAGAATATACAAGAAACTCTGGATAGCTGTCGTCATTTTCTGTATCATCGTAGGTATCTTCCAATCGTTTTGTTGGCAACGCCTAACGCAAGAACAGAGCCTTATCGCCTGCATTGTCTCCTACTTCACGTCATGCGACAGCATCAGAGAAACACTGGTCAACGGCTATTGTCCAGGAACGCCGCGGACTGTGCGAGCCCAAATGGCTAGTCTCTACATGTCGTTCGCTGTTGACGTGCTCTCGGATTTTATGAGTAAGTGATTAGATGCCCTTATTGGCACATGAATGCATGCTGACGTACAAACCAAGTCATGGCCCTGCCTATCCAGCTCGTATGGAACCTCCAGCTACCGCGAGGCCAGAAGATTGCAGTGATTGCCCTTTTCTCATCGGGTTTCGTCTGTATCGTATTCGCGACGCTCCGCGTCTCCCAAATCGCCGTCAAAGCCAAACAAGATGACGCCTCACCAGAGCCGACATGGCTCAGCCTCTGGTCCATCATCGAGACATCTGTCGCCGTCTGCATCGGCTGCATGCCGGCGTTCGCCATTGCTTACCGCCGCCATGTCGCGCAGTCTCAACACACCGGCGAAGGATATATCAGGCAAGGACCGAGCAACGCAGGCACGGCTCTCAGTCGTCCGGAGAATAGCAGATTCACAAAGTCGAGGAACGAAACGTACTGGGGCGATGGCGCCAGCAGTCAAGAAGAGCTGGCCTTGCCGCTCAAGGATATTGTCATCACTCAGACGTTTCATCAGGAGGCTGGAAATAGGACACCGGTCACATCGACGCATATTGAAGCAAACAGCAAGGAGAACCCATATACGCGCAATGCGGGATGGTGAAGAAGGAAGTCGTTTGTCTGTAATTATGATACCTATTGTAATCCACGCCGAAATACCGGTTAATAGAGCCTGTGGTTGCCAGGGTCTGCACCATTTTCTTCTGTTTGTCTCAAGATACCGATGCCTTCCGTCCCGCTTCGTAACATAGCAACAACACAGTCATGAACCAGATCAATCATGTATGCCCTCATCTTGGGCACCACTATCGTGTCGCTAACACTTCTGCGGGTTTTCATCTCGGGCGCGGGCGACAAGTTGGTATACAGATGACAATTTGCATGTAAGGAAGCTGACTTTTATAAAGCTAATATTACTATAGTGAGTTAACCTGGCATGAAGAGCAGTAAGACTCATAGGGGTTTTGAACAAAAACGGAAGGAAATGACCTCATCTCCCAAGCACAACACCTCGAAACCGCCATCCCGAGCACACGCATACTGGCACTAACCCTACAATCATTCATCCGGCTGCAGGAGTTTAGGGAGCTCCTGTCGCAGAAATGCCTCAGCCGCTGGCCAACCTTCGCCGACCCGCATGAAGAAATATCCAAATCGCACCCCGATGAGAATCCAGGAAGCTGATGAATAACCTTACGCATAAGCGCTTCCACATCACGACTATCATAAAGCCAAGCGTGGAAGCTCTGATAGATATGCGATTGTGCGGTATACTGGGTGTCTGGGCCGCCGATTTCGCGCATCGCGTGAACGAAAATCTTGCGGTATCCGTCTATTTCCCAGCGCTGGATGGGAGGGCAACGGAAGCCATAGTCGATCCAATCGAGCTGAAGAAACAGAGGCAAAGTGCTATACCCGACAGAGCGAGGCACAGTCGTGCAACCTTCCCAGTCGATAAACCCTACAACCTCGCCAGTTGGGGAGACCATGATGTTCTGCAGGACAAGATCAGGATGACGCAAAACAAAGGTCTCCTGCTCATCCTCTGGGTGCTCCTTTGGGGAGGTAAAAGCTGGGGTATCCATAATGATATTGGATATCTTTTCGACCCCACGAGGAAGCGTGCTCTTATAGCCGTATTTGCCATAGACATCGGACAACTGCATTGCCGCCATTTCTTTGAAGAATTCCTCGCTGGAGTACATTGGAAGGCGACGTTTCATTTTGTGAAAGTTACAGGAAGTGTGTCACCACCAGCTAGGGCCGACTGAAAGTATGTCAGTGAAGGTTTCATCGCCAGCGGGGAATATGGGTACTCCGATGCCTTTGAACTTTATCTTCCCAAGCTGTGCAAGTACCCCAGCGAGGGACTTGAGGAAAGTCACGCGCTTCTCGTGCAGATCTACTAGCGGCTCTTTCGATTCGTTCAGGTCGTTCAATCCGGTCCAGAAAAAGGTCGCGGGCATTCCAGTGCCGATATACTCCATCAGGATATATGGTGCGCCGATAGCATTTCGCTGAGACGTGTCGTAGCCGAGGACCGTAGGGACCGGAACAGACGTCTGTGTATCGAGGAAGATCATCAGTTCAACCTCTGAGCGGAGCATGTGTGCGTCTTCCTCGGACCATCCGCTCAGACCATGGAAAGGTATCTTGAGTATAAATTTAGTGGTTCCTGCCGGATTCTCTGCCTTGAGGACTGCAGCCCGGTTGAACGAACCCTTTTGGTTGGAGACCACTGTAACCTCAGCTCGATTTTGCCCTTTGCCTTTGGTGCGCAATAGACCATATCCAACATCTTCGACCAGCGAGTTGGAAATCGCCATTATGGCGTCTATATCGCGTCGATCATATGATCCTTCGTCTTACTCTTCCTGCTTCTCTGCATCGGACCCGGAGTCGGTATCTTCGCCGGTCTCACCGTCTTGATCTGTCTCGTCGTCCGTCTCGTCGACCTCATCGCTAGTCTCGGCGTCCGACTCGATGTCCGACTCGATGTCCGACTCAATTTCCGACTCATTGTCCGGCTTATTGTCCAGCCTATTATCCAGATTCCCATTGTGATCTTCTTGTATCTTCATTTGGTACTCTACAATGATGCCCGTACCCAAGTTGTCGCCGCGAATGTCGTTTGCGATCTTCGTAACACCATTGTTCATATCGTCCTCCTCGAGGATGGTTCCCGTCCGATCGTTTCGAAGGTTTCCCACTTTACCCTTCGCATGAGGAGTACCTAAACAGGTAGCAAGGGTCTGTAAGGTCTCAGGAGGAGTAAAAAGCCCTTCATGGAACGTACTAGCGGAGCTCAAAGAGGGGTGTGCCACTTCACCATCATCTGCGTCTTCCGTGTCGGTAACACGCCTACGGGTCTCGATAGTAGGGTCGGCAGGCAACGGCAACGATATGCGAGGCGAAGTTGCTGTGTGGAGAGATGATATGGACGGTTTGTGCGGCAAGGTTGCCGTATCGGAAGCTGGCGGTGACGGTTCTTGGGATAAAGCCGCTGGATGGAAAGCTGGCGCTGACAGTTGTGGAGCCAGATTTGGTGTTCCGATATGTGGGGGTAACGGTTGCGGAGTCAACGTTGCCGTTTCAACGTCTGGAGGTGGTGGCTCGTGAGAAAGCGGTTCCAGTTCGTCAGGCAAGGATACGGGTTTCCGGAGCACAGGTGCTGGTACTAAAGGTGACGGCCCGAGGGATGAGATTGCAGGCTTCTGCGACGAAGCTGCCTTGGAAGACACAATGTTCGCTCCCTGAGGCGCGGTTGCCGCTTCCTTGGGCACGGCAGCTGGTGCGGGCAAAGGCACCACCAGTTCGGAAGGTAAAGGTACTGCCTCGTCAGGCGAAAGTGTCGATACGGAAATTGAGCTCAGCGATGTGCGCATGTCGTCCCAGTCGATGGAGGACAAGTCTGGATCGAGTTCAGGCAGCAAGTTGTCGGTCGGCTGAGAATTCGCTGTATTCGAGCCCGGAAGTCCGGCCTCCAGGTTTGCGGATGGAGGCTGCGACGCGGCGCCGTCTTTGCGCTTGAAATGAGTGAACAAACGAGACAGTCTATGACCACATTTGCGAAGTGGGCTTGATTGAACCGGCGCCTGTTGCTCGACATGACGAAGACGTGGATGAAGGCTGCGCGCGAACTCGCGGATACGACGGCGAAAGGAACCCATCATTGGGTAGTGTGTGACGGGAAGGTGTGGTCGTGACACTGATGGAGATGGATGCTATGCTGAGTGTCACAAGGGAGCTCGTGTCAGGTTAGAGGTTGAGTTGAGGAGGTAAAATTTTGGTAGGGCTTTATACTGACCGAAACAGGGCATTGTTCTTTCACTCTAGAATCCTTTCACTATCGGCGGTTTCCCCCGCCGTCCGCCCCAAAGTCCTCACCCCACAATACACCTGACCGCCGATCAAAACTCCAGCCGATGTATAAGTACACAGTGTGTAATTGAGTCCCTGGTGTCTAATGTATACACAATGTGTAAGTGAAACACTTGGGATCAATTTTGACTCCTCGTTTCTGAGGTATTGGTGCGTTGACGAGCGAAAGTTGAGGACGCAATGTCCATGTAGAACGCTGTGGTAGTTCACATTGCGCTCTTAGAGCTCTCGGTATATAAGCTGTCTCCACATCGTTCCGAGGATATCAGATCGACCCAACAACGGTGACGCACCCACCATGCCAGACCTGATACCTTTTGCAGAACTCTACGGAGAGAAGTGGATCGGTCAGAAATTTAACCCACTTTTCGACAATATCCGAACAGGCGCTCTGCATAGTGGTCACCATTGTAAACGCTGCGGTATCGTAACAAAAGAGTGCTACAAGAAAGGTCATATGGCCTTCTGTAGCGTTCTCGTCAACGACCACAGTACCGGTAAGTGGGTTCGGCACGGTCAGCGATTCACGATGTGATCGGGAGGTTGCGGTGACCACTCTAGGACCGATGGATTCAATGACCTCATATACAACGCGTTCCAGTTCAAGCAGCCTGTGTCCATTGAGGGATTCTGGACAGAAGACAACTATGACCCCGAGGACCTCGCCGCAGAACGGGCAAAGAACAGGTCTAGTGCGGAGAGCAAGCCGTGGGAAGTCCCAGCTATTGACACTGACACAGTTGTAGCGCAGGCCGATGCCTTGGTTGAACAGCTCCACGCCAGCGGGGAGGAGGACTTCAGTCAGTCATAAGCGGTGTTCAACGAATTGAGGAAACGGGAGACTTATGCGCAGAAGAAGGCGAAGCAAGCTGCCCAGCAGACGCTGCAGAAGAACGCGAAGCAGGCTGCCCAGCAGACGTCTCAGCAGAATCCAGGAGCAACCTCTGCCCCCGCCCCCACGGCGCCGAAGGCGAACCGCAAGAAGAAGGGAAAGCAGAATGCAAGCGCAGCCGAGGCCTCTGGAACCAACGCTCGGAAGGCCAACGGCAAGAAGTGCGGAAAGCAAAACGGCAATCAGAACGGTAACGGAGGTGCGACCTAGAGCAAGATGGGCAAAAATTCGGCCACAACTGTTGACCGGGTTGTTAGCCAATTTCGATATATTGATAAACTCGCACAAGAGTAGCGGCTTACTCTAAGGTATGCTCATAATGTCTGACGATGAAACTTACTGTTACAACTGCGCCAACACTCGGACGCTGACACTTCAGTTCATATATCCTATCCCACCCTGTGTAAAATATTTAAGTTCATGTTAGTTCATGTATCCTCCCTACACTGTAAACTATCGAATAGCATAAGTGTGCTTAATTTTCTCTTTTCGACGATCATGGTTGTGCCCAAATTGTGCCATAAAATGTATTTTTTGCCGAAGGCTATCGCCCCGCTAGGTATCGAGTGTCTTAGTCGCTGCTTTGCTTGTTGCGACAAGATGGGATGTGGTTGTTGACAGTCGTGCTGATGATTGCGACTGCATTCGACAGAACGACCAAGATTTTCTCTTGTGTAACCTGCCTGCCTAACTCCATCGCAGTTACTCACATAAAAGGAGGCGTGAACGATCGTATTTCGTACCTTCTCTCGTACATTTCGCTTCGATAGCATGGTGATTCGTGAACTTTTCGCGCTGGTGCCCTAAGATGCATGACTCAGTCCATGATGCTTCATTATGTAACAGAACCTACTAACTCGTTTTAGGAACGGCAGGCGTTACCTATCTACCTAGAAACGTTCGCCATCTTCTACAAATGTCCTTCGCAGCGCCTTTTGCAACAATTCTGAAGGGCGGTCACCATGTCGCAAGACCCCGAGTCGAAAGTTATGCCGACTGAAGAGCTCAAGGGCGCCGAAAAGTTTGCGTCACACAGCTCTTTCTCAAATGCCGAGGTTGCCGATGCCGGACAACAACGACCCAGCAGTATGGCTCTTGATGAATCATCCGAGAACAAGCAACGCGGGAAATGGCGCTTAATCGCTATTGTTACAGCTCTCTTTGTACGATTTCCCCGCCTAAGCGCAACTGTGCAATTTCGACCATTAACATGTTCATAGCTTTCTCTCTTTGTCGCCGCTTTGGACGCAACAATCGTAGCAACAGCCGCACCAACCATCTCCAGTGATCTCAACTCAGCAGCAGGCTACACCTGGATCGGCGCAGCATTCCTTCTTGCAAATGCGGCATCCGGCGTCATTTGGGCGAAGCTGTCCGACATCTGGGGCCGCAAGATGATTGTTCTTGCAGCCTTGGCCATGTTCTTTGCGTCATCGGCGATATGTGCTACTGCCAAAACGATGAAGACATTGATTGTTGGGCGGGCGTTTCAAGGTGCCGCTGGGGGTGGTCTGGTCTTGCTTGTTCATGTGTGTGTGAGTGATCTATTCAGCCTGCGGTATGTTTTTGTGGTATTTGAGATGAGAAAGGGCTCGCTGACTTGGTGCAGACAACGTAGTCTGCTCCTGGGATTGACTGAAGGGATCTGGGCGTTTGCGGGAGGAATTGGTCCGATTCTTGGTGGCGTCTTCGCTGAACTTGTGTCTTGGAGATGGTGCTGTGAGTAACTGATTTCATTTCTGGTGTTAGCTCGTCCATTTGCTGATCACGTCAGTCTACATCAATCTTCCCATCACTGGTTTTGCGGCACTGCTTATCTTGCTCTTCCTGGACATCAAGCACGAGCACACCACCTTCGTCAATGGCATCAAGGCAATTGACTGGCTCGGTGTCTTCACCTTCCTCGGATTCACATGCATGCTTCTCCTCGGCCTTAACTTTGCAGGTGCGATATTCCCTTGGGACTCTGCCAAAGTGATCGCTCTCATTGTGGTCGGCGGGCTCATGATTTTCGCGTGAGTGCTTCACCAACACCGACAATTTTCAGCTGACTCTATTGAAGGTTCATTTACAGCGAAACGCGTTTTTCAAAGTATCCTTTGATACCGATGTCGCTCTTCAAAAACCGGTCAAACGTAGCCGCATTCACCGTAACCTTCTTTCACGGATTCGCCTTCATCTCCGCCGAATACTACACGCCGCTTTACCTCCAATCCGTGCTTGAGGCGTCTCCACTTCGATCCGGTGTCCTGCTCCTCCCCTTCATCTTCATCGGCGCACTTGCGGGCGTCGCCTGTGGCGTCTACATCCACCGTACTGGACGATTCCGTGAAGTGATGTGGGTCGGGACCGTCTTCCTCTGCGTGGGCTTCGGGTTGTTCATCCACTGGGATGCGGACACCACGATCGCTCAAGCCGTCGGGTATCAGGTTGTCACTGGTATCGGGTCGGGTCTGCTCTTCGAGCCTCCCCTCATCGCTGTACAAAGCCAGGTTCACCAACAGGACGTGGCCACTGCAACGTCAACGCTCAGTTTCATCCGCTGTATCGCCCTCACAATCTCCGTGGTCGTCGGCGGTACGATTTTCACAAACTCCATGGACCAACGCGCGGGCTCGCTTCGAGCAGCCGGTCTTCCTCCGAATCTGCTGAATGACCTCAAGGGCGAGAATGCGATGGCGAATGTCATGTTGACGGGCACTCTGGAGGATCCCAAGTGGGAGCGCGCGGTCAAAGAGGCGTTTGCGTACGCGACGAGGAATATGTGGATTACGTATACTGCGTTTGCGTTTGTGGCGGTTGTGGCGAGTTTGTTTATTGAGAAGGCGCATTTGAGTACGGAGCATCAAGAGACGGTTACGGGGATACCGAAGGAGAAGAAGGAGAAGGTTGTGCAAGGCGATGCCGAAAAGGGGAGAGCATGATAAAGGTATACGACCGTGATATGTGTATATGGGAGGAACAACAAGAAATACGAGATATGAGAATTATGTGTATTTAGACCGAGACGGCCGAGAGTACCCAAGCACAATGTTTTCGCCTCTTGCGAGGCATCACAGCTGCACTGATATACTACCACCTGCTCACCTAAACTTTCTGAGCGACAGACCGCAATTCGGAACACCACACTACAACACAATCAGCTTCATCACACCATCAAATTTCTCCAACACTTACATGCGTCATAGTATGCACATATCTCAACCGTCCCCCCTCAACCCTAAACTCATGCGAATCCGGCCACTTACTATTCCCGAAGTCCAACAACACATCCACCGCGCCCACCGTCTCATCAATAACATACCTCCGATTCGTTAACGGCACCCCCGTCGGCACACCAACCGCACACGTTCCATTCGGTCCTGGATCACCATACAAGCCCCCTTCAAGTCTCACGCACGGCGTGCCCCACGGAACAGTGACATCCGAGTTATTGAAGAGATCGAGATACGCGTCTGCTGCTTTCATGATAGTATCGCGGGTGTCGCGTTTTTCTTCTGGTATAGTATCCCAGTTCTCTTGAGTGACCCAATACGCGTAACCAGTGATATTGAACAGCCAGTCCCCCGGTTTCGTAACTACAGAGTCGACTTTATTGATTTTATGGTTTGCGTAGCGGAGCTGGGTGCCGATGACGTAAGGAGTCGTGGTGCTGTTTACGATGACTTCGGTGTAGGTTGCGCAGGAGGTTGTGTCGTAGAGACTGCGGTTATGGGTTATGGGGAGGGGGGTGTTGAGGATGCTCGAGTTGAGATTGATGAGCTTGATGGCGTTTTCGTGGTAGCCTAGCCAGGTGCTGTTGTCGAAGCGGGAGCTGAAGTCGGTGGGGTCGCCGAGGGTTTGGGCGGTTAGGTAGGAGGTTACGGCTTCGGTGAGTTGGGGGCGGGTGCAGTGAGATGTGGTGGTTGCGGCTAGGAGGGTCAGGGCTAGGAGGCTGGGTAGCATTTTGGGTTTGAGATTGGAGGGAATGGGTGGTTGGGGAATCTGGAGATAGGGGAGGAGACAGTGAGCTGCCATGCTTGATATAGTCGTTCAATTGCTGTCAACTCCCGAGGAGCTCTGGCAGTCCGTGAATCATACTCTATCTGCACCGAGTACTAAGTGCAATGTGCAGTCCTCAATATACTCGTACCGATGATGCGGTTCCCAAAGGTTGTTCTTGAAGACATAATCAATTCGCGGATAAAGTTACGGTACCTGCAGCGCTGTATGTGCCCCACAAGTCGGCAATAATACTGGCTCTTCGACGACTGCCGAATGCAAGAGCCTAGACACCCGAAATCACTCTGAAGCATGCGTTGTGTGTTCGTTAACTTGCTCACGTTCGTATATTGGCCTGAATTGCTGCTGCCCCTGGCCGACTCGGTTACATTCGGTCCAAAAGATACGGGAGGTTGCATTTTGTTTCAGCGAGCTTGTTTCAGACATTAGATATACCTGAATGCAGTAGAGCGAGAAAAAGATAGGGTACGAAAGAAAGGCTAACAACAAGCGTTCTCTGTACTTGACTCGTGTAAAACTGCCGCAAAATGCAGATGGCAGCTCCAAGCGAGAGCGGGACGTATCGGCTTGGCGATCTCATCGATCTGTCTTATGCGCGATCTTGAAATCGCATCTCCCATCATAGCGTTTTGCTTCTCTGCCTTTGCCGCTTAGTGGCTGCATACACAGTACATGTCCTCCCACAAAAGGCGCAAGCTGGGCCGATGACGACACCACCTCTGTTTGCGATGTCGTCACAGAAGCCTCACCTCCTTCAGCCCTCAGCTACATATTCCCATTGTCCTCACTTACTCTATAACTAATAGAACAGACGCCCGACACAGCCTACAAAACCTCCAAAACCCTCACGAAGTTTAACCTATACGAGCAAACCTCAGCCTCAAAGTTATCTCACCATGTCACTCACTGGCAACACATTCAACCCCGATAAGGACATCCCAGACCTCAGCGGCAAGGTGGGCGCAGAGGAGCACTTCGGAGTTACATTCACTGACAACAAAAGGTTTATGTCGTCACTGGAGGTTCGGCCGGCATCGGTTACGGCATCGTGGCACACCTGCTGCAGCACAACCCCGCGAAGATCTACCTCTTATCGATGAAGGAGGAGCATGCACAAGAGGCACAAGATGACCTGAAGGAGTGGGGCGACACATCGAAGGTCGAATGGAGACAAGTGAACCTGGAGTCGTTCAAACAGATGGACGAAGTCGCGAAGAGCCTAGCCAAGGATCTTGACAGACTCGATGGCCTGGTCTGCAACGCCGGCTTGGGAGTCGGCGTCTACAACGAGACTGGCGACGGGCTGGACAGCCACATGCAGGTCAACCATTTCAGTCAGGCTCACCTCGCTTTGACGCTGTTGCCGCTGCTCCGGAAAACGAAGGATTCCCGCCTTGTCTTCCAGTCTTCCGACCTACATCGCATGGCTCCCTCGTCAGTACATTTCGAGTCGATCGACGAGATCAACAAGGACATCGGAGCAACGTACCTGTACAACCGCACCAAGCTTGCGCAGGTACTCTTCGTCCGGCAGCTGGTCAAGCGTATAGAAGCCGGCCAATTCGGCAACGTCTCAGTAAACAACGAGCCGTATATCAACGCAACACACCCCGGAGGCGTAAGCACGGATCAGCAGAAGCAGGCCGAGGATGCGTACGGTCTTTTGGGCACAGTCGGTGTGGCAATGACACGGCCGTTCATGAAAGATCCTGTCAAGCAGGGGTGCCGACCTGCACTGTTTGCAGCGACGAGTCCAGATATTGCCAAGGAGAAGATTACGGGGAAGTATATTGTGCCAGATCGAAAGGTCACGGAGCCTAGCAAGCAGGCGTTGGATGATCAGTTGGCTGAGAACCTGTGGTCGCTTACGAAGGAGGTGTTGACGAGCAAACTTGGAGATCTCCCGTATCACATGTAGAGGCATTGCGACGAGGAGCGGAGACAATGCGACAGAAGGCAACCTGGTCATATCCCCATGAACGTTCAGGGAATGGTATCGAAGCTTCTTACCTCACCCTTCTCTTGCGCCCTTCCGATCATGCTCCGGCCGCTAGGCAACAAATGGTATAGTCCTATCGCAGCTCCCCTCTACATCACCCCGCAGTGGGACTTCGTATGTCAACAACCACCTGCAAGGTCACGTAGGGCGCGGTGTGGGACAAACCTCGTTGTATAAGTCCTAAGCAATCCTACTATTCCTCCAATCCTCCAACACAACTCTCTCTCACCCATTGCTCATCTTCCTTGCCTTACAACCAATCTTCTACAATGTCCAAACTAACCTCCTTCCGCCTCCTCTCCTTCGACGTCTACGGCACTCTGATAGACTGGGAAACCGGCTTCATCACCGCCCTACACCCCATCCTCACCCGCAACAACAAATCCGATATATCCCGTCAAACCATCCTCTCCACGTGCGTCGAGCTCGAAAGCGCACAGCAGAAGAAAACACCAGATATGCTATACTCCGACCTCCTGACGACCATCCATCCCGAACTCTGTCTCCGCCTCGGCTGTGCTACTCCCACATCCGAAGAATCCGCCGCTTTTGGAAAGAGTATCAAGAATTGGCCTGCATTTCCGGATACTCTTGGGGCGTTGTACAAATTGAGGAAGTATTTTAAATTGGTCGTGTTGTCGAATGTAGACAACGAATCATTCCAATCTTCTCTGAAAGGGCCACTGAAGGATTTCCCGTTCGATGCGGTTATCACGGCGCAGGATATTGGGAGTTATAAGCCCGATTTGCGGAATTTCGAGTACATGTTGAGGATTGTTGGGTCGACGTTTGGGGTGAGCAAGGAGGAGGTGTTGCAGACGGCGCAGAGTCAATACCATGATCATAAGCCGTGTAGGAGCTTGGGGATTAAGGGGGCGTGGATTGATAGAGAGGGTGCGGTGTGTGGGAATGTGGGGGTCGGGGAGGAGGTGTGGGATTGGAGGTTTGGGACCTTGGGGGAGATGGCGGGGGAGGTTGAGAGGGAGGCGGGGGAGAAGGAGGGTTGAATGTACGAGCAGGTAGAAAGGAGATTGAGTGAAGTTGAGGTTTTACCTGGTCGAAGGTTAAGTTTAATGCATTGTTCGAATGTCTGCATGGCCGTAAAGAGCAGCCAATGCAAAGGAATAGGCGATTCTGATGGCATGTGGCTTAGGTCTAGGCTTCTCCCGCAAGGCTAAACCTCTCGCACGACTTCTCGCATCCAGATGACGCTATGGGAGAGACTATTGCTCGCTCAATTGGGGTAAGTCCCGTGAGCTGAGTCGAAGCCTGTCCGATATTCGTGATGGGTTTCCTGGTAGTAGCATTTTCTCGGAAAACAATGAGCTGATTGTTGACTTGAGCGCTCTCTCCAAGGAGTTGTACCAAAAGTTCCTCTCCACCGGCTTTGCGGACCCCACCCCCGCGTTGGCGCACGGGCTCCAACGATTAAGCATAGGCTAAGCGCGGCTTAGCGCAAAGCTTGGGCTCTGCAGGGACTTGGGTCTGGAACATCAGATGGCGCCGGCGTGCTTCATACAACTCCGGGCGTGACAACACAGCCATGACCCCCCCCGAATCCCGAAACTCGAAGCTATGCTCAGCCATCTCACCCTCCTCCTCCTCATCCAACGCACCGACTGGCTTCCAGCGGCGCCCTCGCTCGCCATGGAGCCGCGGCAACTCCTCTGACAGCGCGACGGCGCGAACTCCCCTTCTCGCAAACTCACCTACCCAAGATCCAATGGATTCGCCTACTGGGCCCTGGAAGCGCGCTGACTTCGCGGATGATCATAGGGCGCGAAGGAAGAGATGGGTTGTATCAGCTTTGATCTTCTGTCTCGCCCTCTTCGTCTTCCTCATAATATACGGATACACCTTGGGCGGCTCACTCCCCTACTCGCGGTTACCACGGTCGCCGCTCATCGTCACATTGCCCGGATACGGCACGTTCAAGGGCACTCAGGTGCTGCGGCACCTCAGGCGCGAGGACCCACTAGACGACCCCGTTGACGCATGGCTCGGGATCGGCTACGCAAGACAACCAGTTGGAGAGTATCGCTTCGCGCGGTCGGATTGGCCGGCACCGTTCAACGGGACCCGCGATGCGATAGAGCATGGACCGGCTTGTATCCAGGGCGGGAACCCTTCGGATCAGTCAGAGGCATGTCTCAACCTCAATATCTTCAGAACAGCGGGGGTTGCGTACTCGAAGAAGCTTCCGGTGCTGGTGTTTCTTCATGGAGGCAGTTTCGTCATGGGAAGCGCCCGAAGCTTCGATGGTGCCAGCTTTGTCGCCAGGTCGTCTCAGCCGCTCATGGTGGTTACGGTACAATACCGTCTCAGTGCGCTGGGTTCATTGCCCTCGAAGCTGTTCGAAGAGGAGGGATTGCTGAACCTGGGGATACTAGACCAACGTCTCGCCTTGCAGTTTGTCCAAAAGCACATATCCGTTTTCGGCGGCGACCCCGACCGCGTCACCCTCGCTGGCCAGAGCGCCGGCGGCCATTCCGTCGGCATCCACCTCTTCCACAACTACAGCAGCGACGCAGGCACGCCGCTCTTCTCGCAAGCCATCCTCTCCTCCGGCTCCTCCACCGCACGTGCATTCCCAGAAGCTACATCCGACCTCTACAAACGCCAATTCAATGACTTCATGGCCTACCTCAAATGCCCCATGACGCCCAACGCCGTCGCCCTCTCCTGCCTCCGCCAGGCCTCCGTCGCAGACATCAGACGCAAGCAAGTCGCTCTCTACGCCGCAAGCACATACAGCATTACCTGGCCCTTCCAACCCGTGTCCCCGGGTCCTTTACTCGAAAAGCGCGGCTCGCAATCCGGCGCCGAGGGCACATTCTTCAGAATTCCCATCCTGATTTCCTCCACGACAAATGAAGGCACCTTCTTCGCGCCCCAGAACCTAGAAACCACAAACGACTTCACCCGCTTCCTGCACACCGTCAACCCCGGGCTTAACAAAACCGACCTCCAAGATCTAAAAACCCTATACCCTGACCCCGAGCTCCCTGAGAGTCCCTACGCGCCCGATCCCAGCGCTCCGAATCACGGGAAGCAGTTTAAGAGGATCGTCGCGGCGTTTGGGGATTATGCGTATATCTGCCCGGTGCAAGACAACGCCGCGCGTCTCTCTTCCGCCGGAGCGCCGGTATACAAAGCGCGGTTTAATACGCCGAATGGCGGCGAACCGTGGATGGGGATCCCGCATGCGGCGGACGCGTCGTATTTCAATGGGGTGGCGAATGTGCAGTACCCGGAGATTGCGAGGGAGTATAGTGGCTACTGGGCGAGTTTTGTGGTCTCGGGGAATCCGAATACACATGCTGTGGAGGGTGCGCCAGTGTGGGAACGGTATGAGGGGTTAGGAGGGAGGCAGTTGAAAGTTGGGGGGTGGGATGGGAGGGGGACAGTGATGGAGGAGGAGAGGGAGGGGGTGAGGGTGGAGGCTTGTGCGTGGTGGACGGAGATGGAGAGGATGGGGAGGTTGAGGAAGTAGGGAGGTAGGAGGTGTGGTGTTTTGTTTAGGAACGGATCGCAGTTTTGGTTGGATTTGTATCGATGCGCGGATGATACCCGCTGATTTCTCTGCACGCTTTCAAGACTGAAGTTTTTTTTTGTTTTATGCTCATTAAGAGGCGCAATGCCCCCCCTTCCAACCCACAACAAGTATGGAGGGCAAGAAAAGAGAGCGCGACACACTGATATTCCCTTGACGCGCATCCGCATCCTCTTGATTGATAAATTAACGTAACAAACAAATTTCATCAACTCAATGCAACTGGTCAATGATCGTTAACCCGCCCGCTTAGCTCAGTGGTAGAGCGCATCACTAGTAAGAGATCGTTATGATGAGGTCGCCAGTTCGATTCTGGTAGCGGGCATTTCTTTTTTGCACTTGGCAATCAACACAACAACACCCATACCGGACTGGGTGCGACGAAGGATGCGAAAGGAGAGGGGTTGCGAGAGCGTGTCCTATTTTCGCGTGTTTGTGAGACCTACGGAGATGGGCGGCGGTGGTAGTAGGGAGGAAGGGAGGTAGGGGGGCGGAAGCGGGTGACTTCCCGATGTATTTTTGGTGCAGGTGGTGGTTGTTTGCTGTTTCTGTTGTGCCTCAACCACGCTCGCACACGACTCCTCTCCACCCTCAAATCTTTTCAGCCTCGCATAGACCATACTGCATGTTGCCGACTCCCCGGAATGACTTGGGCGTCAGCTGCTGGATCATTCCGTGCAGCGATTGGTACGTATAGTGGGAAGCGGGTAGATGCATACCGCGAGGCGAGAATTGCAAACGCAGCGCTGGTCGGTGGTCTGATGTTGGCTTGATCGGTAGCGCGACACTCTCTTCGTACGAGTCTCACTGATATCGTCTCGATGTACACGCATGTCAACAAGCCGAAATTTGAGGGATGAGAGTGAGTCCTGGTACGGGAAGCGACAGAGATTGATCATTGGTGTTGGTGAGTTCGTCTGCTGCTGCCTGGGTGAGTTACACGGGTTTTATTGATATCGTCTCCGCATGGCAACACAGTAGGTTCCAGAGATAAGGGTGAGTCCTCATTCAGTGGCAGGTTTAGAGAGATTCAAGCGACAAGTGTCAGTCCTGGTTCAGCGGTGAGGTGCTAGTTGGGTACCGACAGGTGGTGGGCCGTTTGACTGATCCTCCAGTCGAAACGGCAAGAAAGCACAGTGACTGGTCACATCTCACACAGATCATCAACGCTGCCTCAGCCTGCTGCAGGTACTGCGGCATCCCGTCCGATACGGAAATTTGCACTGACGTCTTCACCGCTCAGATGTGTCGCGTTTCCGATGTCGGGCTCGCTGGAGTGTCGCTCCCCTCTGCCTGCGTCCTTTTCCTCCCAAGTTTTGGTGTCCTTTTGGCCTTCTTCCCTTGGATGTAAAAGCACGGCGGCCCTCTCTCACAGCTTGTTCTTTTCAACGATTTCCAGCGGTGCTCCACCCAACTCAGTCTTCCCATGCATGTCCCTGGGTGGAGCACTGTCTTCTTTATATATACCACTCTTTTTCTGCAACCTGAGGCATGTATGCCATGTTGGTTGAGCATTGTCTGCTCCATATATACTTCACTCCCATCTGCACCCTTTCCATGACTTTGTTCGTGGGTTCTCCTTATATATCGGCCACTGGGCCGTGACGACTCTTCTCCCAACGTTGTTGGGATCTTTATATATCGGCCACGTTGGTCACCACCACCTTTTCCTCGGCTTTTTCCGGGCTCGCACAGTTCCTCATGTGGAGGACTTCTGTTTATATTTGACCGAACGATGAGGATGTTGGAGAGTTCTGGAACGGGCAGGACCAACACGTGGGAGGCATGGTCTGGATTGTAAGTTTGTTTGCTCTCATTCTTATGGTCGGTGACGACATTGAACTGACCAGGATTGCAGGCTCGTTCTTCCCTCGGTTCGGACTCCATCGGATGCCTTCCACGTCTTCTAGGCATGTACACAGTTCTTGTGTACGTGCAAGCGCAAGCCGCAACGCCGCTTCGACGACCAAGCAATTACACCTAAGACTTGGATGCCGAACATGGAGAGAGGGCTGGGGAGAACGATGCCGCTGTCGAAGAGTGCAAGGTATCATGCTCTCAGGCTGCATCGTCTGGTTGGTTGAAGGGATCTGATCCCGGACTTGAAGCCCTTGCCATCCTCATCGCTGTGAATGACCTGCAGAACAGTCTCGAGCTATGGATCGTAAGTTGTGTCTGATTTGAGAGAGATGACAATGAACTGACAAGAGTGACAGGTACGGACCGGCACGTCGCGGCATGTGCAGGCTCCCCCTCCTCGCGATATATATCAGCCACTTTGGCCATCACCACTTTTTCCTCGGTTCTACCCGAGATGTTTTATATACCTTTCTTTTCCCATGTCTCTCTGTCGAGAATTTTCGTATATACGAGACGGAAGAAGCCCATGGCGGGTTCAGGACAGAAGGTTTTGCAGGAGTTGTGGTCCCGTATGGTTTGAATTGTAAGTTTGTTCGCTTTGAAACGAGCAATGACGAGCAACTAACCACTATTGCAGGCGGGACAACCCTAACGCAGATTTCAACAACTCTAATCTCGAAATGCAATTCCATGTCTTCCAGGCGATCCCCTCTCGCCCTGCCGGTCAGTGTTGTCCACCCAGTGCCATGTTCCAAAGTAACATCTGGTAGTAGCGGCTCCTCAGCCAATCAAAAGTAAATCTACTATCCTAGCTGGTTATGCTTATTAATTTTCTCTAGGGGATATGCATGCACGGCATCTCCGCGCTCCAACCACTGCACCGTCTCGCATCATGATCGTCGCTCATGGATCCAGCGGACATCGGGCCATCTTGATACACTACATGGATCCAGCTCTGGACGGAGCGACCTCATCACCGCTTTCTGCGCACCAGAACTCGCCTGCGATGACAGCTTGTCAATGAGAACCTCATGTTCGGAGGGAACTTCGCAGTAAGTAGAATGCCTTCGAAAATCAGACGGACCATGAAACTGACTTGCGCAGGATCTGCTCATGCAGCGCAGCAGCAAACTAACTCCTGCTCCGCTCCTGCTCCACCCCCATGTCCACCAGACCTACCGTTTGTCCAATGAGCATCCTATATATACGAAGCTTCGCATTGACTTTCCCACGACGGGATTATATATGGCCTTTTCCCGCGACGAGATGCTGTTCCAGTTGCAAGACTTTCCGATCAAAAGCGGCGAAACCAGAACCGGAGATGCGATGGGCGATCGAACGGATTGTGGATGTTGGTTTCGAGTTCCTTGATCTGCTTGTTCTTTTCCGCGATATGTTGCTGATGGTGGAGAGGGCTGGGGAGAACCAGTCCGATCATCGCGTCCAAACCTTCTTTGGCGACATGGCTTTCGCGATCAAAGCGATGCGTTCTCTTCCGCCACCACGCACAACCAAGGGAGGAGCCCGCAAGCGACCCAGGTCTACGTCGTGGCAACTAATCTCCGGCCCCGTAATCCTGCTGTTTGATGTTCTTTGGGGTGCCCTTCGTCAACGAAACGTTCCATGCCTTAGGAGTGAGAGAAAATGACGACCACTCACGCGTTTCGGGAAGTGAAGGCAACTGCTGAAGCTTTTCGCAACAGCGCAGTTGACGTCAACCGTGAGGTGCGCCACCCAGCGTATGCTGCTCGACTCTACCGAGAACTATATATACATCACCTTTTGACTTCTCCTACGGAGATTATATATCGATCCAAACACTCCCCAGTCATGCTGCTCTGCTTTGTCGGGATCTTATATACACCACACATTTCGAACGCCAATACGGCATATATACACGACGCCCAGCGTAAGTACCTTCCCCGTTCTTTCATGTCAAGCAGTACTAACACTGAAAAGAACACACAACTGTTGGATGTCTGAAGAGGTGGAACACTTGGTGACTTGTTTGACGCCATGCCTTGGAGGCGGTCGTCGCCGATGGGATCCTATCCAGTCATTTATTGCGATGAGAGCCCGCGATTGGATCGGCCACGGGTTGTGCGCACTCCATTCACTTGTACCAAATGACCAGCATCCCAATCGCGTGTAAAAGCGCATGTGCAAACCAGCGCCAGACGGCAAGCCCATGCGCGGTTTGCACAGGTACCGTGTCTTACGCGTGGAGCAGAGTTGAGTGCCTTGCGAATCGCAAACGTCCTAACCGAGAACTATATATATACCACACCTTTCGACTCCTCGATGGAGATTATATTTCGGCCATAACATGGCCTACACCACGATGCTCGACTCTGTCGATTCATATACACCAGACATTTTGAAAGCCAACATGGCATATATACAACCCTCACCGTAAGTAAGACTTCTCGCGCTTCTCAGATCAACCAGTACTAACCCTTCCTGAAAGGAACACGGGCAACGTCTCTTCGAAGCGGAGGAACACGAAAATCGGCTTCATGAGGGAATTGGGGACTTTCGTCGACGCCCATGGATCCTGTCGGAACGTACTTAGGCCTCTTCGGCGCATTGGCACACTGTTACGACGTGCTAACAGTTTCTGCCAGGTGAGCCCCAGCTGCCATCGAAGAAGCGGTCCCGCGAGGATGACGAAGATACGGCGTCTCAGTCAACATCTCTGGCTCGGGCGTCTAACCACAAGAGACGCAAGGGTGACAGCACCGTTCACCTCGATGACCCCACCGACGGAGACGACGAAAGGTCGGTTTTGGAGCACCCAGAGTGGACGCCGTTGCCCATGAGGTGTCGGACACCAACTTCGATATTCCAAATTCACCAACGCCCTCGCTCGCCAACAACAACTCGTCGGATAGTGAGCCTCCGAGGCCTCATGAAGAAGGATTCCAACAAGCAACGACGAAGAGGCAGACGGGAAATGACCTGGGAGCTGTGGAGGTTCTGGATTCAACAATGAATCCAACAATGAGTCCACGCCGCTCGCATCGCCCGAGCCATGGACGTCGCCCAATCCGAACAGACGTTCCTCAGGATCATGGAGAGCAACTTGGGACAGGGTGGACATCCCGCATGGGAAGCCGTCGCGGATGGCGTCCGTTACCTGCTTGCGGCAATTGAGAGCCTCGAGTATGAGGGTCAAAACGGCCCCAGCTCTGAGCAAGCAGATGGTCCCCACTAGCTTTGATGCTGCATGTGAGGAGAGCCTCCGCGCAAGCAATGCTGCCGATGCTGCTGAGCACCACTGCACGACTCTTGTAAGCTGTCGAAACGGGAATCCACTACCATCAAGCTAATCGTATGCTTTAGCATGGCTGTACTCCATCATCTGCGGGAGCTGGCTTAGCAGCATCCGGTCAGCAAGCGCCTCCAACGCCAGTTTCAACCACCAAACGGCGTTCCGAAATATCATCTCATCGACGAGTTGTGCAGCTGCAGTACAAACCAGCGTGGTACATTCACCATGTCGACAATCAACAATGAGGCCAACGATGAATCCAACAATGAGTCCAACAATGAATCCGACAATGGCGAGATATCTCAACACGGCGAGATATCTCCAAGTGGCGAGGTGCTGACAGTGGTCGAACTCTGCAAGCACGGTGTGTGTGCTTGGGGTCTCACCCACAGGCTTGTATAGTAGCACTGATGAATTGAAACCCGTATAAGTGATTTCTCTGTATTCTCACGACGTGCTTTGCTTCTCGCCTCGATCAATACTTCCCAGGTCATGGGCTAAGTGAGAGTCCAAGCCAGTCTTCTCCCTCTGGCAATTTGTTTCTTTCACGAAATCGTCACCAACTCGACTTTTAACAAATCAACAAATGCATTAAACTTTTCCCACCAAATCTAACCTCTAAAAAACACCCCTAACTCCACGAAAATGCAGCAAACAAACAACAACCTTCATTCACATCAAGCACTCCCGGCAATCTCCCCAAACCACTGCCTCAACGCCCCGGCCAACACCCCCGGCAACTCCCTAACATCTCTAACAACCAGATAATACCTGAACGGGAAGCGTTCCATATACTTCCATCTCACAATCTTGCCCTCATTCGAGATCTCTACAGACTGCAAGTCCAGAATACTCGTTTTCTTGTCTTCAGTCTTCACGACCCCATGCTCACCACCAGCTCCAGCTCCAGCTCCACTCGACTCGGCCGTCTCCTCCGTCTTCACCTCCGTCTTCACCGTCTCCCCCGCCGTCGCATCCACAATAACAAAAACAATCATAACCCTCTCCTCCTGCGCCCTCCTCACAAGTCTCTGAATCTCAGCATGCGAATCACAAATCCCATCACTCACAATCAGCATGAGTTGCCACAACTCCTCACTCCCCTGGCTGCCCTTCCTCCTCGCCTCCTCAAAGAGCCCCAGACTCCTCTCCACAACACCGCGGACATTCGTTTTCTGCGCCTCGAACCCAAACTGCTCAAACACGCGCACGCCCGCGTCGCTCGTGAAGGGTTTATCGAAATCGTGGGCGACGTTGACGGCGTCGCCAAAGCCGACGACGGAGACTTCGCCGACTTCCAGCATCGCGAGGGAACGTGTGACGAGTGTGAGGGTTTTGAGGGCGAGGTCGGAGGCGCCGGATTCTTTCATGGATTTTGAGTCGTCGAGCGCGATGAGGACTTGGTAGTTGCGTTTGGAGGGCATGCTGCGTCGGAGCCAGATCTTGTCGCGTTTGTAGCCAGACGCGATGTAGGGGATGATGCGTTTGAGGTTGAGGCGCTTGCCGGTGCGGAAGTCGCCGCGGAGCTTTGTGGCGAGTGTCGGGGCCAGGATCAGGCGGAGGTGCTCGGTGAGTTGTTGGGAGAGGGAGTGTGTGCTGGATTCGTGTTGGAGCCAGAGGGCGCGGGCGGCGTCGGGGGTCGGAAGCGTGCCGGAGATGTGGGTTTGGTCGAGCTTGGTTTCGACAGAGGCGATGGACGAGGTGTCAGAGATGTCGTCGTCGGAGGCGGGGTGCGCGTCTTCCATGTCTTCGTCTTCCAGGTGGGTGAAGGGCTTTTGCTCGCCGACGAAGGCACCTTGCGGCTGGCCGTCACCTTGAGGCTGCGGCTGCTGCTCTTCTTCTTGCTGTGCTGGCTCAGCTTCGCCCATTTCGACATCTTGTTGTTCGTCTTGGACGGTTTCCTCGTTGTCTTCCGGCCGCGCTGCGATCTTTTCCTCCTCGTCCACGGCCATCGCCATGTCTTGATCGAGCGTCTTTGCCTGCTCTTCTGTTGCGGTGCCGAGAGCTTGGGTATCGCCCTTGCTTTCTTCATCTGCGACATGCTCAAAGTCCGCGTCGGCCATATCAATCTCCTTGTCCATCTGCTGAACCTGAGTCTCGTCCTTCTCACGCGAGTCCGAGATCTGGCGTTGCTGGTTATACCACTTCTCCAGCACATCACCCAGCTTCTTGAAAGACTGCGTCTCAGGCGAGTCCTCAGGCTCTTCACCGCGCGATCCAGCATCAGGTTGCGTTGTCTGGCCACTACCGTTCTCTGCGGTTGTTTCTTGCTTGTTCTCAGACTCCTCGCCTTCAGCACCCTCTTCGCGGTTCGCCGCACTCGCCGAGGCTTGGTTTTCCTGGTTCTGGTGGGCTTCATCGTTGGCGTCAGCGCCAGCGCCAGCGTCGGCGTTGGGATCAGAAGCGTCGAGGTCTTTCGCGTCGCGGGCCTCTTCAGGTTGCGCTTGCTCATCGGGCAAATCGACGACATCGTCATCAACAGACTCTTCGCCTTCATCCTGCTGTTCTTCCTCGCCCATTTCCTCGTCATCTTTCGTGTGGCCGGTGGTCTCCTCGTCCTCTTTGCCCTCCTCTTCCGGTCCAATCTCTTCGTCGACAGTATCAGGCTGAGCACCAGCCTCAGGCTCCATGTCCTCTTCCTCCTCCTCGCCCATATCCATGTCGCCCATATCATCGTCCTTCTCGTCATTCTCATCCCCTTCAAGATTCAGCTCATCCGGAAGATCCAGCGTCTCTTCCTCCTTAGCATGCGGATCCATCACCTCCGTCTCCTGCGCCCCAACATTCTCTTCCTGATCCTCCCCCTGCATTTCTTCATCCTCGTCCTCGCCCTCTTTCTGCTGCTGTTCTTCTTCACCCTCCTCCCCCTCCTTCTCCTTCCTCTCTTTACTCTCCTCAGCCGCAACCTGCTCCTCCTGATTCTCCGTCCCAACATCCTGCTGCCCCTCCTTCTCCTTCCCCTCATCCTCCTTCCCCCCTTCATCCCACATCTTCTCATCCACGGCACTCGGGCCGAGATCATCCACACTCCCAACCTCACTCTCCGCATCCTCCTCACCTTCTTCACCCTCCCCATCCTCATCTTCCTTTTCAGCAACATCATTCATCTGCCCCTCCATCTCCTGCTCCCCCATATCCACCGCATCCTCCTCCTCCTCAATACTCCCCTCTCTCTCCCCCTGTTCCGCCGCCAAATCCTCAAGATCCTCATCATCTTCAATATCCTTTGAGATATCTTCCGCGCCCTCGCCTTCACCTAACCCGGTCCCGGATTCGAGTTTATCGTCTTTGCCGGATTGGTCGGTGGATTTCTCGGCGGGCGTGCAGAAGCCTTGGGTGCCGACCTGGATGAAGGATTTCGCGAGACGGTAGGTTAGTTTTGTGGTTGCGAGATGGAGTTCGGAGAATTTGGAGGTGAGGAAGGTGGTCGAGGTGAGGTATTGGGTTAGGATGGGCTTGGTGGCGGTGAGCATGGCTGCGAAGGGTTTTAGGGCGCTGTTGGGGAGGCTGTGGATGTTGTCGAGGATTGTTTGGAGGGCTTCGGTGATGTGGCGGGTGTGGAGCGCGGTGATTGCGGAAGAGAGTGCTTGTTCTTCTTTGACGAGCCAGGATGCATCGTCTTCGGATTCGGGGTAGTTGGTCAATGCCGCCTGGACGTCCTGGATAGCGCCGAGGATGAGATCAAGCGAGGCGAACAGTTCCTTGGTGTGTCCTTCCAGATCCGTTTCTTCGTTGTCCATCTGGCCCGCATCTTGGATTCCAGAGAACGACTCGACATAAGGCGTCATCTGCTTGAGTACAGCGCGCGGCAGCGGGTACTTTTCCATCCACATCTTGAAGATCTGCTGGAACTGAAACAGCTTCTGTCGCACCTCTTCATCATGTCGTGTTTGCGCATCCGACCATACCAGCTTCGGCAGCACTGGTAGCTGGTCATATTTGGCGGTCAGGTCCTTGAACGTCGCACTCCACTCCTGCAGTCCGCTCACAACCTCGCCAAACTCAATCGTCTTCCCGAGATGCGCCTGCGCAGCCGTAATCTGCGCACCAGTCTTGAGGATAACAGCCAACCACGCGATCTGCGACCTCAACGAAGTATTTTCCGTGATCTTCTCTTGCGGAACCCGGTCGATTGCGTTTTCCACCACACCACACAGATTCTCAAATTGCGCGACCATGGCATCCGAAGCCTCGACAGTCTCCTTTGCACGAGCCTGCACTCCCCTTTGTCTGATTGCGGCATTGAGCAGACCCTCAATAAACCCAACACTCCTTGCCACATCATTCGCCGTCAAATCACCCGAATGCTCTCTCTGAATCTCCCTGACCTGGGTCATGATACTCAGACTCTTATACAAAAAGTACTCCGCCCTCTTATCCACATGCTCATTCGGCAAGCGCGCAAGCACCGTGGACAACTCATCTTGTCTAGCGAGGACATCGACACTGAGGTTCGGTTGGATACCCATTGCGCGCAGCTCTTTCATGGTATCGGCGTACAGCTTGCGTTTCTGCGTCTTGAGATGCTGGACTATTTCTTTGTTTTCCTCGCTTAGAACCGACGGCGTTGCTTTTTGGAGCTCGACGATGGAGCTTTCGAGATCCGTGATGAAGGTTTCGATGTATTTTGCGCCGTCGAGGACGTCCACGGCTGGAGAGGAGAGGTTGCGCATGTGCGAGACGATGAAGGAGAGGTTCTTGAATCTCGTCGGCCGGTCATTCCATGCTGGTATCCCTGCGTCGCAGATCTCGAGAATATCGGGCGACACGGTAGTCTCAACATCCGGCATCCCCACCGTCGTTACCGTAAAACTCTCCTCGGAGAATCCAGCACGCAAAATACCAGACAAAGGCTGATTCAGTAGTGCCCGGAACTTCCTCACGAGCTTCGACAGTTTCCGATGAGACGTCTTTGCGCTCTGCTTCAGCGCTTCGATATTCGTGTCTTTCCAGCTGGCAAGCTTGATAACGTTGTTTACGTCCTTCTCCAGCGACTGCCGGCCTTTGGCGATGGCTTCTTGTACCGGTTTCGCAAGACGCGAGAAATACGCGATGAAGTTATCGATCGCGCGATGGACATGAGCGAACGCTTCGACGTCCTGCGACCGCATGGCGAGGTGTTCCCTCAACTGCTCGAGGAGCTTCATCCGCTGTTCGAACTGTCCGAGGGTAGTATTCGAGAAGAAGCCCTCCAGCGCCTTGAGTAAATCTTTCGCATGGGTCTTCATCTCGACTTCATCCTGGATATTCTCCGGCGCAGCAATGATAGTCTCATAAGCCACGAAGAACCAGCCTTTCGCATGATCCCTGCATTTCTCCATCTCGATATCGAAGAGTCTGGCCCAGGTCGTAAGTTCCAGCTGTCGCCAGCTAACCAGCAACTTCGTCATCTCTTCGAAGAGTGGCGCTGTGCTGAATTCCCTGCTAGCTGCGCGCTGCCACTCGTGCATGTAGCCGTACAGTTTCTCCGCTTTGGTGATGAACTTCGCGACGGGGTCGACGTGTCTGAACTCCAGTGCTTCGTCGCAGGTACGAAGGACATCGGATAGAGTTGCGTGCTCAGGCCAGACGGATCGGATTTGGCGGTAGCGAGCCTGGATGCGGTGGATGAGTGCAATGAAACGCTTCGCTTCTGCAAGGTTGGCGTCGAAGTAGAAGTTGTAATGTCTGCCAGTGGCAGCTTGTGAGAGGGCCTTTGACTTCTTTTCCAGTGCGAGGAGAATGGGTGTCATGGCGTTCTCGTGAGCGGTTCCATGAGGTGCACCGTCGGATACGCGGACGAATTCCGCGGAGCACCACTCCAGCATGCGCTTCAGGACATCCGAACCATCCTTCTGTTCGACGAAGAGTTCAGCGTGGATATTGGCGACGTTGACGATATGATCGGCTGTCGTGGACATTTCAGGAACCTGGCCTTCTTGCTCCTTCTCGTAGTCTGGGAAAAGAGAAGGATCTTCTTCCTCCTCTTCGCCATCGTCGCCCTTGAAAGTATACAAGCTCCTGTCCTGTGCTTCCTTCTCTTGGTCCTGGAGCAGCTTCGTCTTCCAATCGCTGTACAGAGAAAGGAAGACGTTATGGATGAGAAGTCGAGTCTTCTGTTCTGATAGATGTGCTGGCTCGACCGTTCGTACCAGTGAGAGACTACGGAGAGCATGCCAGCGAAGATCAATAGCGTGTCGAGCTTGGTCCAGCTCTTGTTCGCAAGAAGCATACAGGGTCTCCGCCGTAGGATGGGCGTGCCCTTCGCGCAATCCGAAGAACGGCGTGTGGTGAGTGATGTACTGTAAGCTCCTGTGAACGTCCGTGTCTTCCTTCTGTATCTGCGCACCAAGCGTCAGACCGATATGCAGACATATGAGGAAGCCGACTGCTGGCCCAGTGATGTCATCGTAGTTTCTGTATCCCTCGACAAGCCTGCTGATGATCCGCATGATATTCGAACGCAGAGTGGATTCTTGGGAAGCCTGCAGGGTAGTCATGGTTCCGTTGGCAAGCGGTTGTAATGCACTGAGGAGGTTCGTGAACTCCCCTTGAAGGCCATCTAACTGTGAGACTTCAGGCCGTACGATGGCTGGGACGGGGGGCTCCCGGCCCATGCCAGTGATCTCAGTCTCGACCTGTCTGATGCGCACACTGGTGTCTTGCCCAGTGAAGCCTACCTGGAAGGTCTTCAGAGCACGGAGGGCCTGCTGAAGCGAGGTCTTGCGTTCGTTGAAGAGCCTGCGCTCGATCATCGGCAGCAGTGCAGGATCGTGCGGGTAGTTGGGTACGTAAAGGAGCAGACCCGCAATGGCGAAGTCGATCCACGCTTGAGCGGTGGTAAATGTTTCCGTGTTGTCCTTTGAGTAATCATCCAGGTAGCGCTCAAACTGACCCAGTAGCGAATCTCTATAGGCTTCCGGTAGGTCGAATGAGTGGGTGGACCCACTAGGCTGCACAAACCCAAAAGAAGTGCAATAGGCCCAAGCCAATTTCCCGGCCATATACTTCAATGTGAGACCAAGGGCATTGTTTTGACGTTCCGTGATCTTATTCGATTCCAGAGTGAGTGCCTGCGCCAGTATCTGCAGCTCGGATTCAAATCGGTCGAGCTGTGCAAGCTGCACTTCGTCGGCATGGTGAATCCTGTCCAGCATGGAAACATGGAAGCGGCCTTGAAGCACAATGTCACGGCCGAGGCTGCTGTGGAGGCCAGCGAGACCGTAGAGATGCTCGAAAGCCACCGACGGGGTGAGCTCCGCGGCGGAAGTCAACGACTTCGTAGGTCTCCGAGCAAAGAGCGATGACTTGGCCCTCACCATGGCAAGATCGCCAGTCGCGTTGCTCGCATCGCCCGGTGAACTGTTGAGGAGGTCCTGGAACTGACACAAAGCTTCAAACTCCGCCTCAAAGTACGGAACCGCCACCAGATCCTCTTCATCAATCCGACCTTCAAGTTCACGAACAGCGCCTTCAAGATTCTACTTTCCATCAGCATATAGAAACATAGGGTTCGAGCACTAAAATCTTACCACAACGAGTTCCGTCGCGTCTACGTCTTCCCGCTTCGCGAGCACCAGCGCACTTGCAAATCTCTCTCGGATCTGAATCATCTCATCGGCCCGCAAACTCAGCTTCCACATCGCGTTATCCAACCGGTCAGCAAGTGACTCCAGTTGCAGGATAGCACTCAGCTTGTCAGCCGTCCTGGGAGTGTCTGGTCTGAAATCCCGCCAAATGCGTTCCATGCCCAAGCCCGTCGTGAGGTGGACATCGGTCCCAAAGATCTTCGACCTTTTCTCCGTCAGAACCTGTAGAGAACGCGCGAAGTCAATGAAACCCGTCTTAAGGCTCTTGAGATGCTGATCCATCATCTTGAGCAGCGTCTGGAACGTCGCACGGTCAAAGCCTTGGCCTTGGGCTAGTTGCAGGAATGCCCAGAAGAGAGTCTGAAGTGGTCTGAGGAGAGCGAAAGCATCGGATTGATTGATGATTCCGGTGTCGGTGCGCAAGGAGTCCGAGAGCTTTGTTAGGAGTTCGAGGATCGTTTGAAGGAATTCCGGTAGCTTTCTCTTCTCCTTTCGACGTTCGAAGCGGGAGGACGGGAGGGTATCCAGTGCTGTTTGCATGTTGAAGATGTCTCTGGCAAGATCGTAACAGGACGCGAGCCATATCATGGAGTTCGCCGTGGAAACGTTGGAGCGGACGCACAGCTCGTTGGCAAGAGGATGATAAGGCATGTCGGACAGTCGGCCGACCGGTAACGTCTTTTCGAGCCCCAAGCCCGCCATATACGCCTGTGCATTGGGAGACCACCCCTTGAAGAATCGCTGTAACTCCATTTTCGTTTCAGAATCCGTGGAAAAGCTCGAGCTCAACCCATCATCCGCAAAACTCAAATGCTCAAAACTCTTCTCCAGCATCTCCACATCACCTCCGTGTCTCTCAAAATGCCTAAATCGATACATCGTACTCTCCAACGGATACTGCGGCACTTTCTTTTCCTCTCCCACCTCCACCTCAGGCATCAAAAACACTTCGATAGCCCGATTCCGCATGGCTCTGGACAATTCGCCGAATCTCGGATCCATAGTCAAGAAGATCCTGAAATCCGGATGCGGGCGCACGATGCGTGCTTCGCCGTCCGAAGTAGCATGCTCGTTGATGGAAAGATAGCCATTGGGTTCAAGCAGCGAGTTGAGGCGGTCGAGGACCGCACTGGAACACAGATTCGCGTTGTCAAGAACAAGCCATTTGCCTTGTTCCAGAGCTTGGATCAGGAGGCCGTCGACCCATTGGAAGCGGGCGCCTTCGATTTGTTGGGGTTGGGAATGAAGTTCTGCGTATTCATCGAGAAGGGACCTGGTTTCTTCCGGGGAGAAAGGAGAAGCCATGGCAGTGAGGAGAACATGGACGTTTTCGGTGAGCATATTACCCTGGGTCTCGAGGATCTCGAGTAGAGCGGCAGGTTCGGCAGAGGGTATCTCCGAGGTGGCGAGCATACGGCGGACGAACTTTTCTAGTCTGGCTCGGAAACGCTCGACAGCTCGTGAGGGGTCGACTTGCTCGTAGCCACCGACGAGATCCATGGCGTCCACATCAGCGTTCATGGCAAAGACGGCCAAGTCAGCTCCAACGAACGAAGCCAATTGATTGATCATAACCGTCTTCCCAGATCCAGGAGGGCCCACGAGGATAACCGGCCAGTTCTGCTTGACACTGATCATCAGTGCCTCCATCGGTGCAAGCTGAGGTACACGCAGATGCGAGACAGAATTCGGGCGAGTGAGCGCAGGGTTGCGTTCAAGAAGGCCCAGACCGACCTGAAAGGAGTCCAATCCAAGGTTGTGGTATAGTGTCATGCGCACTTCATGTTCTCCATACACGTCCGTGAAGAGCTTCAACAATCGTTGTCGGTCATGCTCGCTGCGGAACCGCTGCACGAATACTGCATCCAGGAAGTCTCTGGCCGTTCCCACATCCCCGAGCAGGCGAATCCAACGGAGGGTATCACGGAGATTGAACTCCCACGGGCTACCAAGAACGCCAAAGGCCCGGCGACCAACCACTTCTTCATCCAGCGCAGCCACAAAGTTGATAAGTTTCTTGACTTCAGCACTGTCGATATGCGAGAAGACCTTCGCACAGATAAGCTCCAGATCTTCCGGCTTGAAGATATCCGCATACACAACCGTAAAACGGTTCACGAAAGACGCCGGTAAGCCCTTCCTGCCGCCTCCCTGGTGGTGAGGATTCTGGGCAGCGAAGACGCGGAAATTGGGGTGCTTGTGGAAGGTTTGGTCGAGCTCGGAAATGTAGACTTCTCCACGATGATCCAGAACGGCGTTTAGTCCTTCGAGGACGGATTGTGAGGCCAAGTTCATCTCGTCCAGGAGGACCCAGTCGCCCTTCTTCATGGCTTTGAGGAAGGGTGCATCGCGCCAGGCGAATGTACCCGCTTGTCCGCCTTCCACTGGAACGTCGGAGCCGAACAGGTCCATAAGGTCTGTCTGTTCGGAAAGGTTGAGACGCGTGAGAGGTTTTCCCACAGCACGGGCGATAGCAGTGACGAGGGTAGTCTTCCCCACTCCCGGGTTACCTTCAAGGAGAATCGGCTTAGCAAGTTGCAAGGCGCGGACAACACGCATAGCGTTAGACCGTGTTGTCGGGGCTTCGAGCGAGAAGGTGGGATCTTCCGCATTGCTCGCAACCCTGGGTACTGAGAACGACCCAAGCTGGAGAGACGTCTCACTTGCTGCGACCTCAATAGCACCAAAGTACAATGGAGATACGTCTCTGCCTAGTGGCTTGGTGAGATAATGCAAGCACGCTCTCCTCTCATCCTCAATCGAAGCCTGAGAGATCGCAAGCAACCCGGCGGGATTGGCACCGAGCGTATCGATAAACACCATGGCCGCACCATGTACAACAGCAAAGACAGGATCCTCGCTTTCAGACTGATTGATGAAGTTGACCCAAGCGAGAGTGTCTCGAATAGAGATAGAGGAAGCAACCGAAGTATTATACTTCTCATTGAACCATTGGGAGAATGAAACCAGGGAGCCTGCGAATTGCGACGCACTCGGCTTGAGCTTCGACCGCACAATTTGCAGGATATCATCGATGTCCGACAAAGCAGGTACCCAAATCTCAGTAAAGCGGTTTCGCAGAGCCGGCGAAAGCTCCTTCTTTCCGTAGTCGCCTCCCGGGTTCATAGTGGCGAGGAATTGGAAGCCTTCCGTAGCAGTGACGAGGGAGTCGATGGGGCCCTTCTCGGCGAGCAACAGAGTCCGACCAGATTCTAGTACGCTGTTCAGACGCTCGAGGACAGAGTCGTCTGCGAGTGAGATTTCGTCAAGTAGGAAGTATTGTCCAGTCTTCATTGCGTGTACAAGACTTCCATCTGCCCATTCGAACAGCGCTGCGGCTTTGACACGGTTGGCCTGTATCTCATCTCGATGCTCCTGAGATATGCTTTGCTTGACCTCCGGACCAAGCTTGTCATATCTCACGAGGAGTTCAGCCAAGTCAAGAGCTTGCAGGCCCTCTTGATCAGGGAGGCCTTCGAGAACAGACTGAACCTGCCGAAGCAGTAAATCCTCAACAGCGGCCCTATTTCTGATCGGACGCTGTGCTCCAATAAGATCACCAGTCTCCGTATTCTGATGCGCATTGACGATATGCAACTGTTTCCCGAAAGCGTCAGCAAGCATCTGACACACAGTCGTCTTACCACAGCCGGTTTCTCCGACCAGCAGAACAGGCTCGTTGTTACGAATCGCGTGAGCGACCAAGACGTAGAGACGACGCATAGCCCTCGTCCAAACGACGTTCGCCGATTCTCCAATCTTGCTGTTGTACAGCGCCGTTTCTGGCGAGGCTTCCGGGCTGTACATCTTCTCGTCGTCGACCACCACGCGAGGCCCGTTGCGGCTCATGACAGACTCGATGATCTTCTTAACTGCTTGACGTTCTTCCTCTTTGCGTACGCGCTCGGCGAGAAGCATGTAGCCGTTGGCTGCAAGGTCTTGTATGGTATCGGCCTTGCGCTGGGCCCATCGGAACAGGTCACGTAGAGTTGCGAAACTCTTCTGTTCGAAGATGCGGTTCTCCTGGCGCAGGGTCGAGAGCTCCTGGTACACCTTGACGATCTTCTTACACCACGACTCCGGGATCATGGTTCTGCGGTGCAGGATCTCAGTCAGCTCTTCGTCGGGTATGTCGTCGAAATGCAGTTCCAAGAAGCGATTCCGGAAGGCACGGGAAAGAACCTTTCGACCGCCATATAAACCCGCGGGGTTCTGGGTCGCGAAGAGCATGAAGTCTGGGTGCGGCCGCACGACCTCCTGTGTCTCCGGGATCAAGAGTTCGCGGTTGTCATCGAGCAGACGATTCAAAGCCTCCAAAACATCGGTAGGTGCAAGGTTCAGCTCGTCAAGCACGATCCAGTGGCCTTCTCGTAAGGCGCGCACCAGAATGCCTTCTTGGAACGAAAGCTTGCCATCCGCTCCGGAGATATAGGAACCCAGGTACTCTTGTAGATCAGTGTGTTCGTGGTTGTTGATGCGGACAAATTTGTTCCCAGAGCGCTTCGCCAAATACTCGATCATGCTGGTCTTGCCCGAGGAAGTGGGGCCCTGAATCAAAACGGGATATCGCCGTGTCGAAGCTGCTCGTATCAGGTTGTTCATATTGCGCTGTACGAAAGGCGTGATGATGTAGTGAGGTTGATCCTCAACAAGATGGACGCCTTGCCGCAACCAGTAATGTCCCTGGCGCACATAACTGCGACCATCTCCAGGTTGCTGTAGCGGTTTGTTTAGCTCCGATTTGGCGCTGCGCTCGTTGAACAGGTGCTGCTTGATGAGTGGAGCCACTCGGTCCTCAGACGCCTTGTCCAGGAAAGTAAGGAAGCTCATCTGAAAGCCTTCGTACAGTGCGCGCCGTAGTGTACAAAGGGGTGCGATTTCTCGAGCATATGACAATGTCCTTGTCAGCGTCCGTAGACTGAAATGTGGCTTTTGATCAGCGCCGTCCACTAGCATGTTCGCCTTTGCCAGCCTTTGGATCTCCAGATACAGCTTCGTAACATCCAAGGCGGCCTTGATGATGGCAGGGTCGTTCGAATCTCCTCCCAGGTACTTCTCGACGATGTTGCGCAAGCTCTTCACATCGTTATCTGGACTCTCCACGTAGAGCTCTGTGAACCTTGAGCGAATTCCTGGCGGTAGATCCTTCTTGCCCACATCCGTGGCAGGGTTCATAGCTGCAAAAACTCGGAAGTTGGGATGTGCAACAACGCGTTCCACACTGCCCGTCTCCGTCAGGAGTAGCGACGGTGTCCCGTCGGGCCCGCCGCCCAGTAGGTCTGTGAGAGCTTCGAGTGTGTCCGAAGAAGCAAGATTGATCTCGTCAAGGAGCACCCAGTCGCCGTTCCTGACGGCCTTCACGATATTGCCTTCCAAAAAAGCGAACGCGAACGCTTCAGAACCACTGGCGAGCTGAGCCTCGAGGTCGTGCAGGTCTGCCGCAAACTTCTCCCAGCGCGCCTTGGGAAAGTTTGCAGGCAGAGAATCAACCTTCCGTTTCTTTTTCGGTTGGCCTCCATCAGGATCCGGTGACGAGGTTTGTGATGCGTGAGCTTTGCGGGCAGTATCCACCATCTTCATTGCTTCTCTCCAGAGCATGCAAGCACGTTTCCATTCGCCCTTTGCGATGCGCTTTCCAAGCATCTCAAGGAAACGGAGGTTCTTCTTGCGCGAGAAGGTGGTGTCGAAGAGGTCGTCGAATTCGTCTTTCAGGGGGATGACCAAGCTACGCACGTTGACGGGCTTGTAGCCGCCCAGGAGATCACCGCTCTCGCTCTGTTGTGACAAGTTGAACGCCACGAGCTTGCGGCCCAGCTGCTCGGCCAGATACTGGATACATGTGGTCTTTCCCGTGCCGGTCTCTCCTACAAGTAACAGAGGCTCCTGTCGATCTACTGCGACCGCTACTTTCTCAAGCAGACGAAGGGTGTAGTCATTGGTGGAGAACGGCCGTCCGGACATTTGTTGTCGAGAGGACCTGTGTTTGGAGAGACGAACACGGCCAATTCGGATGGTTCCGGCAGCGGTCGTCTTGCCGGGAACTTCAAGCTTGATGGTCCGATTCGACAATAAATGATCCCTTCGTTGTGGATCAATGTGTAATTCTTCGGCGACACAGGCCATGATCGTGGCCCGCGAGGTCTCACTTCGCAAGCTGCCAGCAAAGCAGTCCAATGCTTCCATGAACATGTCATCGACCTGCGCAGACGTGAAGGAGCTTGACTGGGAGAGAAGCACTGCGATTCTGTCGCACCATTTCAGTAGATCTCTAGGAGTCGAAGCCCTTAGCGAGGTTCCGTTCTCAGAGGCGAATCTAGGGTCAGAAAAGAGCTGCAGGAGGCGGGAGTAGACCCTCATTATGCCGCTAACATGACCTTTGAGTGTCGGGTATGCGATGGTAATGATGTGTGCGAATTCTTCCAGCGGCGCCATGCGCACTGCCACGGAGTTCCAGAACCTGTACCCAATCATGTTCTGTCTTGGGATAATCTCATGGCCTCTGGGATTCAGCGTGCTGCGCATAGTTGCGATAATGCGGAAACCTCTGGCCGCTCTAATGGTTTCGCCACGACTCGGTATCAGCAGCTCTCCGCGTTCGATGAGTGGTAGTAGTGTACTAATGACATCGTTCGGGGCACGATCTAGATCCTCGATGAATATCCAGCGTCCTTCTTTGACAGCAGTTGTTAAAACTCCTGGTCTCCAGGTGAAGGTGCCAGGTTTGGCGCCTGTGGCGTACATGCCCACGAGCAGTTTTGCGTCGCTCTGTTCGTTGAGATGGAGCGTAACCATGGACTCTAGTTTGTTGAGCCTCCATGCTAGATGTCGGACTAGCAGTGTCTTTCCAGATCCCGCCAATCCGGTCAGCAAGAGCGGACTTGATCCAAGAAGGCCTGTGGCGATCCGTTGCAGATTATCTTGCGTAGTGGGTGCCGGTACAAGTTGAGCCGGGCTCTCTGTGGACGAAGAACCATCGAGACAGGGTAGTAGGACACCGTTCACATTGACGGAGTACGGTGAGAGATGCTGCTCGAGGTAACCTGACAAGGGTTCCAGTTCCTGGGCAGTCCTCTTGCTTAATCTCGTTCGTAGCGTGTTCCATCTTCGCTCTTCCCATAAGGAGAGAAAGCGGTAGTCGATCGTTTGATCTTCCCATGGTCCAGTGATCTCCTGCTCGCCCAGATACCGCTTGATCATACTCTGCGTGGCATTGTCCGCAGCGTGGACATACAAACAAAACGTGCGGATGGCCAAGCAGCGGACTACCCTGTTCTCGTGGGTGAACAGGCTCTGGAGGACAAGAGGGCGGACATATCGTGCATAAGTCCGGCAGTCGAAGCTGAGCAGGCGAAAAGTCCCCAGCAACACAGACAACAGCGTCGGTACATCCAATTGACGCGCATCCTTCCTAGCAGCCGGATCTCCAAGGATAGCGGACGTAGAAACCGAGGCTAGGAACCGTTCGACATGTTCTCCAAGGTAAGGTGCAAATGGAATGATTCTCCCAAAAGCGGAAATTTTGGCCTCGGACTCCTCTCCAGACGAAATCCAGCGTGCGCAGATTTCCAGGATAAGTCGTTCATATTTTGCGAATATAGCATCGGTCCTGCTAGGGTCGAGTGCAGCAGTGGCGAGCCGTTCCCAGGTGACCGTTTCACCGGCCAGCTCACCCAGAACCACCATTTTAACGGCAGAAAAACGAAGTATTGCAATTGGGGCGCCTTCCCATAGTTCTGACGCAAGCAAATCCCCTTGAATCCGGGGTCCGGGGTGCGAATGTGAGTGCCTCTGGCAGTATCAAAAAAAGTTCGAGATGCCATTTCTCGCCAAGGCGCTAAACTCGATGTGGCTCCGCAACTCCCAGGCGCGAGATTTTGCGGAGGTCCGACATCAACGACAACGCCAACCGTTCATCGCCGTCCATATCTCCCTCTCCGCCATGTCCACCCCTGTGTCCCGCGCTCTGAGGCGCTGCGTCTGCAATGCCCGGTCCTCGAGCCCCGTCCTCCGCGCCTCCCCATACGCCGCACAGCAGACGATATCGCGGAGATGGCAGTCGTCCGAGGCCGCGCCTGTGAATCCGAAGATTGCGACGATTGTGGATCAAATCAGCCAATTGACGCTGTTGGAGACGGCGGACCTGGTTTCTACGCTGAAGGTACGGTTTGGTCGGGGGATGGGAGCTATGAAGCATGGGTATAGAGACCGGCTTCGCTCGAACCCTTACGTGTGGGCAACAGGTGGAATCTTGAGGCTAATCTCTATCAGACCCGCCTGAACATCCCCGACATGCCCATGGGCGGCTTCATGGCCGCTGGCCCCGGAGCTGCAGGCGGTGCCGCAGCCGCACCCGTAGAGGAGGAGGAGGCCGCCCCGGCCGCACAGGAGAAGTCGCTGTTCAACCTGAAGCTCGAGAAGTTCGACGCCGGATCGAAACCCAAGGTCATCAAGGAGATCAAGGCCATGCTGGGACTGTCGCTGGTGGACAGCAAGAAGTTCGTTGAGAGCGCACCGAAGATGATGAAGGAGGGCGTGCCCAAGGAAGATGCAGAGAAGATTGTCGAGACGCTGAAGGCGATTGGCGCCACGGTCACCATGGAATAAGGGGGCGCACCGAGGCAATTGGGGAATGGGCGGGGTGTGAAGATATAACCTGTACAATATGTTGAGCATTTCCGGTGTACAGAGAAACTTGCTTCATTGGTGTATGCACAGAATGGAATCAACAAATCAATGGATACCCAACGCCGTGCCCTGTGGTATCTCGTCCGAGAACGCCGGGCGCCTAGTAATACCCGCAGCCCAAATCCCGGAATGCCCTTGACCATACTTTCTTCACGTCCACTTCATGGGCAGACCCAGCACTCTCTGCCGCTCTTCCATCTCCTCCCGACACGCCAACTCATCATCATCGCCAATCTCACTCGCCTCCTCCCACTCTTTCCTCAACTCCCCATCTCCATCCGGCCCCTCACTCACCGCCCAGATATTCTCCCTCAACCGCTTATGTCTCTCTCTATCCTCCTCAATCCTCTGCTCAATCAACCTCTTCTCCAACCTGGCCCCACTCTTCTTCTCCACAGTCCCCTCTTCACCCTTTTCCACAAACGGGTGTGCTTCCCCTTCCCGGGTTTTCAACAAAGCGTCTAGTTCCGCTACGGTCTCGGCGAGGAGCACGTTTTTTGATTGTAAAGCGGCGAGCACGCGACGCACGACGCGGACGTTTGCGGCGCCGGAACCGTCGGGTGGACAGACGGCGTCGATGACGCGCAGGATGTCGCGTTGCATGTAGTGGATGTAGGCGAGGTGGGATTCGCGTTGGGCGAGGTCGCAGAGGTGCTCGATGAAGTACATGATGTTTGCGCGGTTGTTCATGGAGTTCTGGGTGTTGTGTATGTCAGTGGTGCTTCTTCATTTATGTTTTATGTGTGCGAGAGAGGGAGGGGTATGAGAGGGGGATCTACTTTTTCTAGTTGCTCTAAGATGCAGGAGTGTAGGTCTTCGTCTTGGTCTCGGTTCTTGAGGGCGAAGTTTGCGGCTTTTTGGGCGGCCGTGACGGAGGCGCTGAGGTGTTGCAGCTGTCCCGTAAACCGCATGCGAACTTCAAAGGGGTCAGCCATGTTGTATATGAGGTGAGAGATGTGTATTTCTGTTGTCTAACTTTCTTGGAGGGGCCGAGAGAGCTCCAGCCCACTACATGTATAGCTCGCCTGGTCCGTGCGCTGTTATATCATCTCCGCATCGACCCCAGCCTGACTCCGCAAGAAAACAACAACTTCCAATTGAGCCGTTTCGACTCCTCAGACGGTTCTCAGCAAACACAAAGACACAATGGCAGACTCCAATGGCCTCACCCTCACCGTCCTCGGCTCCGGTACGTCTTCTCTTCCCTCTCACAAACACCCCACTAACATCCCCAGGCACCATGGGCATCGCCATCATGGGCGGCGTCATGTCCTCCCTCGCCGACATGAAGCTCAAATCTGCCCTCCAATCCACCGACAACTCCAAGACCCCCTCCCGCCTCCCCAACAAATTCATCGCCTGCGACATGTGGGCCGGCGCCGAAGCCAAGGTCAAAGACGCCCTATCGCACTACTCGTTCCCTCTGACGACGCTCACAAACGAGAACATCCGCGGCGCAAAAGAAGCAGACATCTTGATCCTGAGCTGCAAACCCCATGGTTTCAAGGACATCCTGGGTGAGAAAGGCATGCGGGAAGCACTTGCTGGGAAGATTCTGGTGTCGATATTGGCGGGCGTCACACAGCAGCAGATCGAGACGTTCTTGTATCCTGATGGCCTGCCGGAGGATGCGTGTAGGGTGGTCAGAGTGATGCCGAATACGGCGTCGTTTGTGCGCGAGTCGATGAGCGTGATCCAGAAATCGGAGCCCCCGCTCTCCGACGACCAGTTGAAGCTCGTTGAGTGGGTGTTCAACTCTATTGGCCGGACTGTCACGCTACCTCCTCAGGTCATGGATGTATCGACTGCACTGTGTGGCTCTGGACCTGCGTTTTTTGCGTTGATGCTCGAGGCGGCGACGGATGGTGCCGTGGCTATGGGACTGCCCAGGGCGGAGGCGCAGATTATGGCGGCGCAGACGATGAGGGGGACCACGGGGTTGGTGCTGAATGGCGAGCATCCGGCTGTGTTGAAGGACAAGGTGAGCACGCCTGGAGGATGCACCATTGGAGGGTTGTTGGTGCTTGAGGAGGGCACTGTGAGGGGACATGTTGCGAGGGCGATCCGGGAGGCGACGGTTGTTGCGAGCCAGCTGGGGCAGGGAGCGCAGAATGTGAATGGAACGAGGCAGACGAAGTTGTAGATGGCAAGGCAGAGATGTGGTGAAGAAAAAGATAGAATATATCAACATAGAGATAGATAAAAGCCCACGAGGATGCATGATACACTCGAGTTCGTTTCCCAAGTCTGAGGGCCCACGCCACTCTGCGCTGGGGTCTTGAGCAGCCGTCTTCACAAAGCGCAATGCTAAAATATTACTATAGTTCAGCTACCCAAATGTTTGAATTTATCTCGGTCACGTGATGGGTGAATTCCGCCCGCGGTTGAGCTCTCCGGGGCCGCGCTTGGCAACGGTCGCGATTTCTCTGTCGTTGCCTCCACGCGCGCAAACACAGCCAACACATCCATCCGCTTCGACTGCGCGACGGCCTCTTCGCAGGTCGTATCTCTTCTCCGTTGATGTTGTACATTGATCACCCTTCTTCTGGTTGAATCCTGCGCGAAAAGCTGCAGTGAGGCAGCTCCGCAATCCTACTCCCAACGCCATCATGGCTGCGAGCGCAGACCCAAAGGCTGCCTCGCTTGCCGATGATCTCAAGGAATATGCCTTGTGAGATGTCCAAATTCTCATACCTATGGTAACATGTCTAATGCCTCCCAGGACCCTCCCCTCATCGGCGTTTCCCAAGAACTTCTTCTGCGCCAGCTGCTCAGAGCTCGCCATCGATGCCTGGAAGCTGCTGTGCTGTAACAAGGCAATATGTGCCACTTGTGAGCAACATCATTTCTTTTTCGATTGGCTTGGGCTCATTGCGAACAGGCTACGCGAAGCTAGAGTTCCCTACATCATGTCCACTGTGCGACCACGCGCCGCTCGAGGCCGATTCCAGCACGCCGAATAAGTCTCTCCGCAATACTATGCGACTCTGGCTGCAGAAGCAGAAGAAAAAGGAGGAAGCAAAAGGCACCCCGCAGCTGGCCACACCTACAGAGCCAAACGCGGTGCCAGCAGATGCAGCACCCTCTGCGGAACCGGTAGAGAAGCCAGCAGAAGGTGCTGAAGACACCGAAAAGGCAGCTGGAGAACCGGAATCCCAGGACTCTACTGGAGCTCCCCACGAGAATGCCGATGCACCCCCAGCATCCGCTCCTTCAGAAGCAGTTCAGGTGCGCATCAGATTCACCTTGCGGGAATGTTTACTGACTTTCTAGGGCTCTGTGCCTCCGACGGACGAAACTGCAACTCACAAAGACGGTGAAACGCAAAAGCCCGACGACGCTTCAGAGCAGCCCGCAGCCCCTGCTGATAACAATGGTGCAGCTGGCGGCGTCGAGGGCCAACCCGAGGGCATGTTCGGCAACAATGCCATGTATGCTGGTGCAAACGGAATGGGTGGCATGCCCGGGCAGTTTGGCTTCGGTTTCCCGAATCAAGGCAACTTCAACGCCATGGGTTTCAACGGCATGAACGGCATGATGGGAAATGCTGGCTGGGGGAACATGAACCAGATGGGTAAGTTCTACGTCCCCAGACAACATGCGCTCTTCTGACATTCTCCCAGACTACAACATGAACATGTCCAACATGTACGGCTTTGATGGGAACATGGGCATGCCAGGAATGAATGACATGTCAGCCATGAACATGATGCAATTCGGCGGCGGGTTCGGGAATGGGTGGCAAGGAGGGATGAATGGCGGCTATGAAAACTTCAATGGTTTCAATCCGATGGGTGGCTTTAATCAGTCTGGCCCGCAATATCCCCAGATGATGAACCAGAACCAGTTCAAAAATAATGTTCCTCCGAACCAGAGTCGTTTTCCTGCCAATGGAGCTGCGAACTTTTCTCAGCAACAGGACGTTAGGCGGGGCAGTCAAAGCAACCTTGGTGGCAGTGGATCAGGTCTTCCGAAGGCTCGCTCTCAGAGTCGACCGGGGAGCCAGAGCGGGCCGCCGCAGCAGCACGTACGTCGACTTCCCAAGGAGCGATCGGTACTCCCGGCGCGTCCTACACCTTCGCACATTTCGAAGACTGACTTGTCCCCCTTAACACAGCGTGATGGAGAGACCCCGGCCGATGGAGATGCAGCTGAGAAGGGTGACAAGAAGGATGAAGCGTCCGAAGCTCCAGGCGACGCCGCTCACGAAGGTAAGGCTGACGACGGCAGTAAACCAGACGCTACCACAGGTCCAGCAGAGGGCGAAGGTACAGAATCGAAAGAGCAGGCTACAAACGACGGCACGCAGGAAGCACCCCAAACGACGACCCTAAACCCAATCCAAACCGTAGACACCGTCGACGACGGCTCCACCTTTCAGCAACAAATGATGAACAACGCGATGCCTATGTCGCCCTACGGACCCGGCATGATGGGCGGCTTTCCAGGCGCAGGTCCAAACATGCAGATGCCGTATGGCGGCAACCACATGGGCTTCAACCACCCTTCACACCACAGCAACTTTGGCTCCGGCGGCTACAACGGCGGCGCGTATGGCGCTGCGACGGTTCTCACGGGCGAGCCGAGAGGTCTGGGTGTCGAAGGCGCGCCTACAGGTCCACGAGCCATGCGTGAAGGGAGACCGAACACGGGGTTCTCGAGCCGGATGAATAATATGCGGTATGGACATGCGGCCGCGCGGGGTGGGAGTGTGACTTCGACGTCTGCGCAGGAGACTGTGGGGGCGAGTCCTGCGAGGCGGGGGCGGTCGTATGTATACTTTACTCCTTTTAGACGCACGAGAGCTAATCCGGCATATAGAAGCCCAGAACGCGACGAAGCACTACGAACGAAAGACAAATCGCCCTCACGGACACGCTCCAGCTCCCGCGCAAGAAAAGAGAGGGGAGCAGAGGACAAAGACAGCGCACGCTCACCAGAGCCCGAGTCGAGCCGTCGACGCGATCGGACAACGTTGACGCCGGAATCTCAAGCTGATGAGCGACGGAGGGAACACCGACATGAGCGCTCCTCACGCCGTGACGACTACGACAATAGACGCGAGGCACGAGATAAGTACGCCGAACACCACGCTGATGACAGAGACGACAGAGCGAGGAGCACATCCCTGGAGTCAACCCGGAATCGTAGTTGGCGGCATGAGAAGGAGAAGGAGAAGCGGTCGTCGAGGTCGCATCGGGAGCGTGAGAGGAGCAGGGAATATAGACGCCGGCATCGGTCGCGGTCACCGGCGGATGAAGACGTGTATGAGGATGAGTATAACGGCGCTGACTCGTCGTCCAGCCGTCGCAAGCATAGGAGCGAGAAGGAGAAAGAGAAAGAGCGACATCGCGACCGCGATCGTGAGCGCGATCGGGAGAGGGAGAGGGAGAAAGATCGGAGTCGACGGGATAGGGACCGTGAGTACGAGCGCGAGAAAGAGAAAGAGCGCAGCCGCGACAAAG
This sequence comes from Sporormia fimetaria CBS 119925, assembly GCA_010093795.1. NCBI lineage: Eukaryota > Fungi > Ascomycota > Dothideomycetes > Pleosporales > Sporormiaceae > Sporormia > Sporormia fimetaria. Next base: position 64,781 of record MU006562.1, read on the forward strand.
AGAAAGAACGCGAACGTGAACGTGAAGGCGTATCAGACCGTAAGCGCTCGCGCCGCGACCGCGACGACGACGAAGAGCGGGACTACGTGGAAGAGAAATACCGGTCTTCGAGACGGAGTCGCCGCGAACGCGATGGAGAGCGAGAAGAAGAGGAGGGGCGGGGCACAGCAGCGGGCGCGGGAGCCATGTCGCCGCCTCTAAACGCGCCTACGGGCCCTTCTGCTGCGTCGGAGAAAAGTGGAGGCAAGGCCGAAGGGTTCTCGATTAAGGGGTTTAGTAAAGCGCGGAGTAGTAAAGCGGATGTGAAGACGATGCCGCCGCCGCCGACTGCGCCCAGGGGGTTTCAACCGCCGAAGGGACCGGCTGCGTCTCGGGAGCGGAAAAGGGGTGGCGACCGCGAAGGGAAGGAGGAGAGGGAGAGGGAGAGGGAGAGGAAGAAGAGTGTGAGGGAGAGTGAGGATCATTATGCGGCGGAAAGAGAGAAACACATCAGAGAGCGGATGAATAAGGATTCTTCTGTCCGCTCGCGCGAGCGCGACCGTGATAGAGATCGGGATCGCGAACACCGATACTCGGCGAGTTCGAAACGGCCAAGGGAGGATGAGGACGAACACGATTACCACTTCAGCCACCACGCCAGCCGCCAGGAGTCGAGCTCCAGGCGTCCGTCGACGTCGACAGCAAGTGTGAATCCGGCGTCGTCGGCGGCAAAGGAAGGGAACAACGTTAAACCGCCAACGGGGCCGGCGGCGCATCGCGATAAGAGGCGGAAGAGCTCGGATAATGCGATTGCGAATTTGTTCACTGCAGGGTTGAGGAAGCAGTCTCGGGCGAGTGTGGGCAGGAGGGGGGGTGTGAAGATTGAGGGGGAGGGCGTGGAGAGGGATTTGGAGAGAAGTGAGAGGGAGAGGGAGAGGGAGAGGTGGTAGCGTGGTTGGTATAGTGATGTGGGAGGGAGAGTGGGAGGGGGTGGGGAGGTGAGGAGTGTGAATTTGTTGTTATAGTGTGTGGGTGGTGGTTATTGAGTTTTTGAGAAGCGTGTATGGGTGTGTAGGATAGTGAGGGGAGGTGGAGTAGGGATACCCGATGATATATTGAGAAGGAGTGTCTACATCAGTCTTCTACTAAATTTCTGTCGAGCACCGTCTTCGGAATACCATTAAAACATCGACGCCTTGGGCTGACGCCTCGGTGACTTTTCACATCGCACATAGCTCAAGCTGCCCAGCACAGAAAGTCGCCAAAAGGAGTGTCGAAGACAGAAATCGGAGTTGTGCGGGATGTAGAGATGAAAATCATTCGGAAGTCGTAGCTCAGTAGCTCAACCTGCCTAAGATGGAAGGATGGGAGGAAAAGTGTCGGTTGCGGTGATTGTCGGGGAATTTGTCCACATCAGTTGGCGATCAAAATTCTCCGACGGATGATAGCAGAATGTTGCTTGATCTGGAAGGTTAAGGATAAGTGTCGAGTGCTGCAGATAAAATTCTCTGAGGGCCTACGGCAACATGCCTAATCTGGAAGGTTGTGGATGAAGTGTCGATTGCCGTATGCAACAACGCCACCAGGTGGGTCTGCCACGCGTGGGATTTCTAGGCAACCTGCCTAATCTGGAAGGTCGCGAAAAAAGTGTCGATTACCCCCTTGTATCTCTCCCGGGAGGTTCCGCCGCTAAGTGATCGCTAGAAATAGCTCGCTACGTCATCGGTAACCTCACATCCACGGCTGTCCACATAACCATCTATGTATGCTGGCTACTTCCATTCTGTCGTTACCATGATACTCGGCCAGATCTCGTACATAGACTGTCTCGCATTTCTAGTCTTTCTCGCGCCCCAACTCATTTTACAAGTCGGCTTATTTCGTACCGCTTTCTGGCTGCTCGGTGCATTGCCTACGATTCGTAAGTTCATGTCGAAGTTGTAGAGTTTTACATTGATATTCACAGTTCTGCAAGTTGTTATTATTCCCTACCAGTTCATACGAGAGCGATATTTTACACCACATGCTTCGCGCAGTCCTTTTGTTCAGCGGGCGACCCCTTTCCAAGATATCGTTATCCGATGCGTGAGATATGCTTTCGCGCGGATGCCTGCGTGGCTTGGGCGTGTGTTCTTCTCTAAGCAGGTTTCGCTTCCGTTTCTGCGGTTTCGGATGATGAGACATGGGTATTGGAGTTCGCCGATTCGATGGAGGGAGGTTCACCGGGTATGTAAGCCGTACAGTCGAAGCGCTGAAATACTTCTGACGGCTCTAGCCCGGATTCAGAGGTATATGGATCACGTACGACCAAGATGAGCAACCGGATATCGTCATCTACTACTGCCATGGTGGCGGTTTCTCTATGGGCTCGAGCTACTTCTACATGGAATTTCTGCTGGCGTGGGTTAGGCTGCTGAAAGAAGCAGGGTATAAGAACCCCGCGCTCTTTGCACCGGAATATACACTAGTTCCGGATGCCGTATACCCTACGCAGCTTCACGAGACGCTGGCGGGTTATCACTACGTTCTCTCCATCGCCCAAGACCCTTCTCGGATCTGCATGGGCGGAGACTCCGCTGGCGCGACATTGATCATGAGCTTCCTCTTGCACCTGTCCGACCATCCTGAGCTACGTGGCCAGCGTCCCGGGTTAGCAGTCATGATATCACCCTGGGTGACTATCGTCTCATCCGCGAACAAGAACACAGCAAGCGACTACCTCAACGCTGAGAGCCTAGAGCTCTACGGTCGACAATACATCGGCAGCAAGATCTCCGTCGACGATGCGATGGTATCGCCGGGCCACTGTACCGACACGAGTCGATGGGCAGAGTGCAGTCCGCGGAAAGGATGGGTGTTTCTGTACGGCTCTGAAGAAGTGCTGGCGCCGGAGACGCGGAGTCTGATTGCCAGGTTGGAAAGAGCTGGGATGGAGGTGACGTGTGATGAGGAAGAGGGCGGGATCCATGCTTGGCCGGTTGCGGCGCTGTATCTGGGGGAGACGAGAGAGGAGAGGTTGAAGGGGTTGAGGTATGTTGTCAGGGCGATTAGAGAGAGGGTGGGTTGAAGGGCAATCTATCTCGAGGGCTTGATGGGAGTCTGTTGCTGCTCAACCTCGCACACGACAAAAGGGACGACGTATCGGGGAGTCTAGCGGTGTCTATTACATCTGCAGTGTCCTCGGTCCTCCAGCCCTGGAATGATCACACCCGCCCTGGACTGATCAAGAAATAGTGTCGCGGAACAGATGGGAATGCAAGTATTCAATTGTGTTCTGTTCTATCTCTGCTCCTGTTGTTCGTTGTCCATGTGAAGAGCTAGTGGGGATTGTCCCTCCATCATCCAACTGCGGGGTAGATGGTGCTTCTCTGAGTCGAGTACTCAGTATCGAGTCAGCACATGTAGTACACGTGATACACGTGACATCCTTTCTTTACAAACCGTTACAAATAGGGCTGGCGTAGGTACCAGGCCCTTGGAACACGATCGAGGGCCGTGCGCGTACCAAGCTTTGTGCCAAGCCACTTGAGCACGGGCGCTATTCCAATCGGAGCACTGACGTAGCAAACACCACACGACTTCACCTACAGCTACCGATCGCAATTATGCTGCAGACCCGGGCCACAGCGCTTTCAGGCCTCAGATTCACGGATATACCCGCATCGTGATGTTTACAATGGGATAGACGGAAAAGAACGGTGGAATAGGCGCAGGTATGTGAGTCAGGCTGATTGATACCTGCTACTGTGTAGGCATGTTCTAATCCACATCAGGAACCATGCACCCCAGTGCAGCAGACTGCATCCTACGGTGGTCCAGTATCAGTCGGCTCCCTCTGGCCATGCTTATTTTGGCCGCGCTGGACCTCGATCTATGAGATGAAGTCACTGCTCTCCTGCTGGTACCACCTCTTCGGTAACTCGATGCCGAGGTCCTGGGCGGCCTTCTGGACCCGACTGATCCTTTCAGATTCCCTCTCGTCCCAGGCCTGCTGGAACTCCGGGGAATTGGTAGCGGCGAGGGAGGAGGCTGTGAGGTGACCGTGATGCTGAGTCTCTCTGTCACATTGTGGGGCCGTGGACGCTCTCCTTGGTGCCTTCACGGACTCGGCGTATGTTGCCTGGCAGGAAGAGGATGTGGATGAGACTCTGAGGAAGTACATGTCAGTGAGTAGTAGGTCAGGTGATGGAAGGCTGACTGAGGTTTCGTGATGAAGTGTGGCTTGTTTGCCGCAGTGCTCTTTGGGTTGGCTGGGGTCATGGTAGAGTGTTGTGGAAGCTGTCAATGAAATGTTGCTAGGGGTGTTTGAGAGTGGCAGGCAAGGCCAACTGTTTGCGGTGGACTTCTACATTGTGGGAAGGGGAGGATAGAGGATTTATAGCTGGATAGTGGAATGCTTTGGCAGACAAGATTGTATGCTTGAGAAATGCGATGCTGCGACCTATTTTGCGCCCTATTTTGCGCCCGCATGCAGATGCACTGTGCAGCGCGGAACGACCAATAAGAAGAATTCTCTGCCGGCTGTACGTTGCACAAGATGCAGGGTCAGTGTGTTCTTATTGGTGTGTTCCGCTTGTGCCTTTCCATGCGGTGTTCACCGTTGCCTCGTCGCGCAGTGCTAAATGGAGCCATCAACATGGGTTACAACTCTCGTCTCCCGCCTGAGGCAACTACGGTGATGTTGGATTCGTTCGCCTTCGCGTTGTTGGAAGCAGACCGCCCTCTCATGAACGCCACCTCTCCCCACCAGTTGAAAGACTAACCTCGTGTGTCTCAGCTGCAACAGATTCTCAAGAGACGGCAGCATTCTCGTCACACCAGACCCCACCATCAGCGTCTCCAGGGCTCGTATCACGGTCTTGGCTCCCAGGACTGTCACGACACCACGGTCACCTCCAGCCCCCGTACAACGTTGTCGGTTGCGCCAGCATGACTCCCGCTGGTCCTAGACGCTTATCACTCGCGGCTTCTCGTGTGGCGTTGCGACTGTCATGGACCACATCCTCGTCACCACTACACTGAGTAGCACGTGCTCGTTCCGCTCCGCCCCGCCACCACACACGCACACACAATGTTCTCTTCCTTCAAAAAATCAAAAAATCTCTCGTCACGGTATCTGGACGCTACAAAAAGCTGCTCGCTGTTACGCCAGATTCCGTTGTAACCCAGAACAACCCTCCGCACTGCTCGCTCACCCTCTGCTCGATCTGGGGCTCTCCGCTCTCATCAACCCCCTTCCGCCAATGTACTACACTACAGTACCTTCATCCAGCATTTGCACTGGACACATACCTCTCCCAGAAGCTGCGTCTCCACCTTGAGACTCTATACAGCTGAATGCCCCTGAAAGCTCCTTTGGAGCCAGGGTGCTTTGCCACGTCTCAGACGAATGCGCACAGTGTGAGAGGCGTGTTCGAACTGGCACCATTTGACTCCGTGAGGGTCACATCACTGGCCGTTGGACCAAATCCCCTACCTCTCTTTGGCTTGAGGTGACAGCATTTACTGCCTCTCGCCGCCTTCTCCTCCCCAGTGTTGGACTCCCTCCCAATCGTTCTTCTGACACACCCATCGATTGAGGCTGTCTAAATGTCTCAACAGGATGGCCGGCTCCCGACGTCAATACCTTAGGGTGGAGTTTCTGGCTGCACTCTCCACCATTCGGCACCTGGCCATTCCGCCTGTCTGCTTGCTACAAGCCTGCTGACCAGGTGCTAACATTCTTCCGCAGCCAAAGTTTTGTTTGCTCAGTGCGACGAGGCTCCCTGCTTTACCCAACATACCCAACCCTTGGGAGTCTTCAAACGTGTGAGCTATTGCAACCTTGGACGCTCCAGCCAACACGCGGCCGCTTGCTTCATCGCTCAGTGTCTACTTACATCCTCGGCCAGCGACGGCCTTCCTTCACTCCCCTCTGACGACCTTGTATGTCCCTACGTCTCCGCCGGACTTATTCCACCAGTTCAATGGGCGTCTCCCCTTCAAGCGCTACCCGGACGCCATACATGAGACTTCCGGGTTGCACCAGAATATCTTTTGAACCAAAACGCCGATCGAACCCAGGTCTGCCTCTTTCATGACTCGGTATCTGGGTTTCTCAGAAGACCCTGCGTATCCTCTTTCGCGCGATGTCTGGCTCTTACGTCCATCAGACGGCCTCCATCCAGCACTCTGACAGACAGGGCTCAACTGGGCCAGCGTCTACATTCACTCCAGATTTCTTCTGGTTCAATGGCTGTTCTCTCCTCCCCCACAATCTAAACCTCAGCTGACAATGTTAGCTTAACGCCATCGTATCGTTGGACCCCGTTGCGTTTCAAATCCACCACTGCCTGCTCCATCGTCCCGGGTCTCGCCATCACGCCGACAGCTACGCCACGTCTCGCTCGCGGTTTTTTCTTTCCCCTCTACAACCGACCATTTCGAGCAATGGCTTACGGTGTTCAACAGGTGCACTCGTCTCCGGTGGCGCTGCCGTTTTCACGAAAACTCACTTCATAGACGCAGATACCACAGCTGTCTTCTTCGTCACAAGGTTTAAGCTAACCCATCAGCAGCCACCTTAACTGCCCATCGGTATCTGGATGTACATCACACCTCCCTCCCCGTTGTGTTCAGTCAATCTGACTGCTCCTTCAAACGCGGGGTGCATGGCTTTTGTCTCCTCCCAATCACTCAATGTCCAGCACTTCACTTCGCTGGCGGCAGTCGTAGATGCAAAAGTCAGCGCGCTCGTACTGCCTCCATTCATAGGATGGCTCTGGCTGCTTCCTTCATTCAATCCCGCCTCCTTTAGAGCACTCAGTCGGTGGCTCGGTCGCGTTTGTGCTTACATTAGACGCAGACGTATCCCAGCCGCTGTCTCTTCCACCTTGTCATCTTGACTGCTCTTGATGACTACTACTCCATGCACTCTAACCACCCTTTTTCTAGCCGCTGCCGTCTCCATCACTGGAGGCTCGAGTTGCTCGGTCATGTCAGCACTCAATCGTGGAGGCGGGCTCTCCGCAAACCAGTATTCAACGCCTCGTGTGACGTCGTAGAAGTCCTCCAGTGTTTTTCTGGACCAGGCAGATGATTACTTCTTGTAATTCTCATCAACTAGCTAATTAAGCTACTTAACCTACCGCCTTTACGCTGTCTGGCTGATTTTACTCGGTTCTGACAGGGTAACTCACGCATCAGGAGCTTTAGGGCCCAAAATTTGCCCATTGTCCCCCGTGGTCTAGTATCTAATTGTGTTGGTTCGGCATTGTACGATCGTACGGGTGATAACAACAGTAAACTCTTCTGGGTTGCTATTGGTATGAAGAAGAGAAGAAGGTACAGGATG